>VWZU01002033.1:312071-325410 GCA_013397095.1 Sterrhoptilus dennistouni
CCTACGTGGACATCCTGCCATCACAGCCACCAGCCCGGGATTTCCTCTGTTCCAGCTTGGTGTTCTGAGAATTCCTGCAGGGGAACCGAGACCAAACTCCCCTGGATTTTTGTAAAGCAAACCCCTCAAGGTTCTTGGTATTGTTTTGTTATTAATGCTGTAGTTGTTGTTTTTGTTTGCTTTGTTATACATACTAGTAAAGAACTGCTATTTCTATCCCCAAACCTTTGTCTAAGAGCCTCTGACTGCAAATTCAGAATTGGAAAAAAGGGGGGTGGTTTACACTTCCCATTCCAAAGGAAACTCCAGCTTTCTCTGGCAGATACCTGTCTTCCCAAACTGAGACAGCGTCTCATACTTGATACTGAACTTTGGATTGCAGAAGAAAGGGTGAAATACATATCTGTACAAAACATTTTGGTCTCTACTTTTTTTTTTGCAGCATTTATGGAGCTGTTGGATTTATGTGTCTTCATTTGGTTTTTTGTGGCTTTATCTTCAAAAGCATGAAACACTAATAGTCAGAGAAGGAGCTTAACTATTGGGAATGTCAAAAAACTATTCTGTGAATAGTTAATTATCCAAATGTATGCGTAGATACTAGATGGCACAAGGAAAAAACAATATGTTTCTTTCTTCAAAGGTAAGTTTTTCGGTTGTTATTTCAATAATAACATTCACTTATAGCACAATTCAAACTATTTTGAAGTGAAATCTTATAGAAATGAACAAAAACATCTGAGGTGGACATAATAATGAAGAATTCCTCTTATGCAGACAGAACATTCCGCTACCTTATACACATAAATACAGCTATTTTGTAGGGGGTATGAGCCACGTGAAAAATTGTACAATCAGGTGATAAATTACCTTGTGACAAATTAAGTTGATGTGTGCCTTTGACTGCCTTACCTGCTGTCTACTCATGAATCCATCTCTTGGGACTTCCTTTAACATCCAAAGCTTGCACTGCCTTAGGTATATGCCATCCTAATTCTAAACAAGCTAGACAATAAGAAAAAAATCCTCTTGCTATTTCTATCCAGAAAAATGAAATAAATCAACCATGACTCACTGAATATGATGTTAACTTTTGTGGTTGTGACATTTGGAAAGAAAAACATAGGTATGAGTGTCCATGTATATATATATATGCATGAAACTAATTCCCCAATTTTAAAAACTTCTCAAATAGTTTGTTCAAATAGGCTTTTTGTGATACACAGAGGGTCCTCATTGCTACATAAACAATGCAATAGCTTTCAGAAGCAGAGACCTGCAAATCATGAACACAGTACACCCCTAATATATTTTTCATTCATCTATAAGCCCATGTGCATGGTTCCAGTATCATAATGTTTCAGGGATGAACAGCTGTTGGTGAAATTGTCCTTTACCCAGGAGAAACACTGCTGGGAAACAACTACTTCTGCCCTCATTGAGATCTCTGTGATCAGCTGCCAGACTTTGTAAATGACTAGTCAGGCTTTAAAAGATAACACCTCATCTGGAACATTCCCAAGTAAATATGTAGTCCCCCATTACACTGTGATTACCCCAAATCCAATTCTGCTTGTCTCCTCTTATTGCAGCACTCAGTAAAAATCCTAATGAAGAGGAATGCTGAGATTTTCATTTGTGACTCTGGAGAGGAACTTTTGCAATAACACAATTGCCACAAGGGGTTTTTTTTTTTTTGTCACAGATATCTTGTCATGAGCATCTGCCACAAAGACAATAAAATATCCTCTAAGTCCTCTAAGGTCAGATTTCCTTCTCCTACATAATGGATGCATCAATAAACACTGCTGGATGTTTTTGGCTAGGTGATTGAGCTGGCAGTAACAGCTACCCACACACCTTGCTGGGATTGAACCTCTCCCAGCACCTCTGGTCATTTCCAGCATTGCCTTTCCTACGTAACGTTTTATGGACAAATAGATATGGATAAGTGTCAGCACAACAGTATAAATTCTGAACCAGTTGTGCTGTCGCACCACACAATTCCTGAGGGCTTAAGCTTTCAGCACCTTCATAGTCAGTTCAACAATAATAGCTGGCTGAATTGGCTAATGAACACTAGCAATATATTTTACCTGTGGCAGAGTGGTGATTAGAATGCAAGACCTCTGACATTTAATTCAGCTTTTGCTACATTGCAGAAAGAATGAAATGCTGGAAGGCAGCCCAAGACACAGATTTTGTATGAAGTGCGATTTGCTGATATCACTTGTCTCATGGGATAACTTTTCTAGACTGAGGAAATGCTGAAAAATAAAGATATTAAAATCCAGAAGTGGAAGTTCATCCCCCAAAAATTTAGAAGTGTTGCATCAACTGTTGCTAGATTTCATAATCTGGCCTTGCTTTAACATTGTTGCTTACAATGCTTTAATGTCAGTTACTTATATATAACTGGTCACAAATAATAATTCTCTCTTTAACCCAGATTTGGCATTTGAGAAGATACAATTCACTGAAAAATGCAGTAGTGTAAAAGCAACTAATTCATTTCTTTTTAAATTAAGGTGTTTTCCAAGTTTTCTTTGCTTAATTGCAGAGGAGACAGTTTAGCTGATGAACATGCAATAAATACCCTTATATTGAAACCCTATTATAGAACCTCCAGCTGATAACATTGAAACACTTTTTAGAAGGTTTGTAAAAACCTGGCAAATTTAGCCTTCCTGAACAACTTACCTACTAGGCATTTCTACTATAGTAATAAGGAATTTCAGGAGGAGCACTTTAAGGCTTTCCTAAAGATCACACTAAAATTCTGTAGCATGAATCATTGATGCAAAATCTCTTAAATCCCATTCCTTTTTTCATTTTGTGGTTTTTTTTTTATTGTTTTTGTTATGGGATTGGGGGTTTTCTTTGGAAATTATATGACAATCAGAACACCAGGTAATATGTTCAATGTCAACATTCTTTTAGTAGTGATTTTGTCCAGCCTTCTGACAGGCCAAAGAAAAAGAACCCTGAAACCATTCCCTCTAATTTATGGACATAGAAACGAGATATTTGGCTTAATTTCCAATGTATAAGTAGGGTTGTGCACCAGTGAAACTTGCATTATGGCAGGACCCTTTCAGAGAAATATGAGACAATTATGTTATTTCTTAAACCTTATAAACTAATGACAAAGAAAGAAATTTAATCAGAAAAACATTGGCACTGCATCAGTTCATCTCACCTTTTGCTTTGATATGAGGACAAAATGGGAATTTTTGATGAAAAATGAAGTATCACTTGTGTCTGTGAAGGCTTTCGACCTTCACAGGAGGAGGAAGTAAAATAAAATGTGCCAGCAAAGGATTTGTGATGAAAACCAAACTATCTAAACTTAAGTTATAGAGAAAAGGGCAATTTTGATAACCTATTCTGTCCTATTCTAGTGTGCTTTTTTGTAACCACACAGTGCTAGCAGGTTGAATTGGTTTTTAAATCACAGGAAAAGATTTCTCAGCTTTTGCAATAGCAACAAGATGAAGGGCCTCAAAACCACATCCCCAAATATGTTTTCAAATATAAAATTATTTATCACTTTAGTAAGAAGCTAATTATGAGGATCCTGTCAAAAAACCACTAAGTCTGAAGTCTATTCAGCTGCTTCCCTGAATTCATTCTTGATGACAAGTCAACCTGCTACATCCCCTAGTTTCAATGGCTACAACAGGAGCTATTTTCAAAGGGACGCAAGCTTTTAAAAGAATAAAAAGTATTATAAGAAAAAGAATCCTTTTTATGCCTTAATCTCTGGTAGAACCTTCATTCTGTCAACATGTAGCATTATTTATATGTACATAATGTCTAAAGATTAGTGCCAAATTGACTGGCAAAAAGCTCCACAACTCATTTCCTAGACAAGGTATCTGATTCTTGTTTCATTTGCAATGTATTTGCAATAGGATACAATAAGAAATTCCATGTTTATACTTTAAAATATAGTTGATTCTGTTTAAAGTGAATTTAACAACAATTTACAATGAGTGAAAATTAATGACAGACAAATTAGGAAAAACAACTTTTTGGCAAAGCTGAGTAGGCTCAAAAAAAATAAAGTACTGAGTGAAGTGAGTGGGGAAATTACACAAAATGATTAAGTGTGAAATCACCATCCTATTTATCTCACATTGCCAGTTTTAAAAATAGCTCTCAGAGTGCATGCTTGACATTTTTCCTACTGTAGGAACACTGTGATATATATTTTTGAAACACATTCTTTATATTCAGCAGACAAGAAATGTCACTGTTGATCATAGCTTTGATCCATCTCTGAGATTGCAGTTCCCTTCCACACAAGGGCCAATAATTGGTGTAGTCTCACAATAACTGAAATAATTCAGAGGGTTCCTAGTGAAGTATTTTGAACTCTCATTGTACTATCTGTACTGTACCTATTGTAAGATATGCACCAGAAAGTGTCCCCTTGACCACCAGTGATCTAAAATAAACACAAATGAATCACCTCACACATTACAAAAATATTTTTTTAGAAAGAACAACAATGTTCTTTTGTATATGTTTTAACCTGACTGGTTGTCCTATAACACACGTCACCTTCATTTATGGAAATATCATAATAATGTAGCCTGATATCTGGCCCAAAAAGAAAATTGCAAATGCTGAATTATTGTCCATTTTATACTTTTCAACAAATCTACAGCAACAATATTTTGTGACAGTATTGTGGTAGACAGAAGTCTATAAATAAATTTGGCTCGTTTTCTGTTTTTTTCCCTAGCCCCTAAATGGAGGCAATGATCCATATATCCTTTGGTCAAGTTCCTGAGGCCAGGCAGCTCACTTTAGCCATAGTCCATCTAGAAAGATCTACCACTCTGGATCATGTTTTGTTCAAATGCTTCTCACTTCATGCATTTCACATACATTCCAACAAGAGCATTTGGAAAGGAAACATTGCAGTCTTACCTAAGAAGAATCTGACATTACTGAGCTCAAGAGAGTGGACTACAGAGAAATTGCAAATTAGAATAAAGTCCACTGTGGACAGTTCTTGAATTTCTTGTGTCTGTTATGGCTCTATCAGAAACATAGAACATGCTACCATTTGCTTAACAAAAAAGTTGTGTATGAATGAACTAGACAATTTTTCATTTGTAAAGCCAAACTACTTAAAATCAGACATTCAAAGAAAGAAATTGAGAGAGAGGGTTTATGGAAATATTTTCCATTTTAGCCAGGCACTTTAAAATGTTTAATGGTAGGCAACAGGAATGCAGACCTCTGTAAGTATTACCGAGGTTAGCAAGTAGTCAACAAAATCTGAGTTATGCAAAATAAGGACAGTGTCCTATCATAGATGCTGACATTAGCTATGAAAACAATCATCTCCCCTGCTACTTCCCCCAAGACAAGGAATTTATAAGAAGCTGTTTGTGTGCAAAGATGAATGTCTGCCAAGAATTACAAATTATTATTAAAATTATTATGCATAGTACATCATAAAAAGTAGTTTGGTCTAAATTCATCCTGGGGGTAATTCTATCACCTACTGAAGACTCTTATCAATAATGTATAAAGCCCACCCATTGCAAGCATTTTTAATGTATATACTATCTTTCATATAAATACAAAAATATTTGTTGTTAACAGCTGACTATGGAATTTCCTGTTGCATGACTGCAAATCGGGCGCATTAACCTCACGCCTTCACCAGCCTACGTTTGGTATTGCAAGAACCTCCAGTTTCAGGATTTTCCTTTGATTTTCCTTAACACTATCTGAATAGAAATGTAAAGCAGCTTTTAAAATTTTGCAGTACAAGAAAGAACAAAAGTACAAGAAAGAACAAAATGTTATCCTTATGAAGTGATCTGTCATTACCACTGGCACTATCTAGACATTTTTCAGTTTCATTTAATTTCCAGAAATCCTGTTTAATTATTTGTCCACATGTTTGCTTGGATATTAACTGAAAAAAAAAAACCAACTAAAGAGTACAAAATATTTGACAGAATGTAAAGGGCTACAAAGTACACCAAAGGTAACTTTTCTGGTATAATGTAGTGCTTTGTTCCCCTTACAATCCTAGGTTTTTTCTTGTTTTATGTTTAACACTTTATAATGAATAGCCATAACAACTTGTGAAAGAAATTGAAAATAGAAAACTGTCATGCTCAGGAATTATTTAATTTAAAGTACGTGCTGTCTATACCTGCAGTGACCCAGATTTGAATCTTCAAAGACTAGCATGGGGCTTTGACTTAGCAGCATGGATTGCACAGGAATGATTTTGGGAAAGGTACTGAGAGGCCTGGGTGCGTTCTGCTGGATAGAACAGTAATGTCAGCTTTTGTATTATCTCTAAAAGGTTTCTTAATTAAAACCATTCTATCTCAAAAACACAGAATCCTTCCAGTTTGGTACCTGGTGCCCGATACATGAAATTGAACCATGATCTCACAGAACTGAAGGAGCATTGTTACTCAGTGGGAAGGAGGGGGAAAACCAGCTAATTTTAAAAATAATAATTTAATAATTAATAAAACCAGATCATTTCACATTCATAAGGGGGGAAAAAAAAGGAGGAACCAAGCAGACTGCTGAGCTTCTGTAATGCTACTCCCTAAAAATTCAATTTTTATTTTTCAATGGAAAATTAAATCTGCACTTTTCTAACCATTGAAAAAGAAAAGAAAAAATACGGTAAGCCTACTTCTGTTTAAATCTCTCCTGAAGTAAGGGAAACACCAGGATATGTACCCTGGCTCATTCTAGGATTCGGTTTCCAGTGCTCAGCAGTGAGGACCTGAATGGCCCCACTGAACCAAATGTAGATACTCATAATCTTTAGGACATCTACATACTTCAGTACTTTGTAGGTAGAAGTCCTATTTCTGTGTTAGACTGTCTGCAGGAGAGAAGTGCTGAGGGACAAATTTTGGATTATAAAACCCATCTTGTGCTACTGATGACCTTGCTAGACAGGCAGACTCTATTGACTCTGCTGAGGTTTCCCCCCCTAAAAAAATTGATTGTTGCCTAAACACTCCCCAAATGCTGGTGTCATTTTTATGCAAAAGGTGATGTTTTGTTTTCCAAAAAGCAGAATAATAAATAAATAAATTTAAGTATAGAAGTAGAATAAAAGATAATAAAATCAATTAAAATAAACTAGAAAAACCAAATCCAAGGCTTCTTACCTAGAAAATATATATGCAAAACTGAGTTCAAATCTCTGGTATTGCCATTTGAATTCAAAGTCCATAATAAATTATTTATAACACCTCCTAGAGTTCAGCATTTCTCCATTTTCATGTATATTTGAAGTGTCATATAACTAGAAAAGATACCTTGATCTGTAATTGTTATGGGAGAAGATAGAGGTACAGGACAAAGGTATAAGGTATCCCATACTTTCTGTTGAATAAATGAGGAAGGCAATGGTGTTTGCCCACCAAAGCAGCCAAAAATTCTGAAAGTGTTAACAGAACAGCCTAATGAATTAGTGTTCACAGAGGCACAACATGAAGCCTAGGGAAGAGTACCTCAAGGGATTTAATATTTTCATGCAAGACTTCTGGCAGAGTAACTGCAGAGAGGTGGCAGTGGTCATAGAAATATCATTCTGCCATTCCTCATTTTCATAGAAATACAAAAGTCTTTCTGCTTTATGGTCTGCCTCTCCAACCTTTTCCAAAAGGAGATCTGAGACCTGAGCTAAGTGACAGAAAGGTTATGCTGTCGTATTTCTTTGTGTCACATTTCTTTAATAGGTTAATAAATCTCATACCTTTTCTTCATGGAGTGTCTCTAGCCCTGTTGATGTGTGTTCTTTTCTTGATATTATTGTGACTAACTCCCAAAGCAATGCTGTTTCCTTCAAAGCTGCAATACTGAGCTGTAATCAGAAGGAAAAGTATTTTTTTACATGTATCTAAAAATCAGCAAGTCAGTACAGACAGCACCAGGCACAGTATTCCACTTACGACTCAATCTATTACACACCACAAACATAAGAAACTGTTGACAGAAAATCTATGACTTAAAATACAACATAAAACACATTCATGTTAACAGGTAATACTCAAAGAACTGGAATTTATTATACTTTATGCTAGAAGCACAAGTTTGGTATACCAAAGAACACTGTGGAGTGGAGGGATAACCTTTTCTCTCATGTTCAGATCAAAGTTTATCATACCGCAAATAAACAATTTTAAATATAGAAAAATCTTAATTAATAAGAAAATTACAATCTGACACTTTCTTTGTTATTGCTCGCTTCCATTGCATATCTTGAAGTTAAGAATAAATCAAAAACCAATGCCAGTCTTTTTGTAATGTCCAAAATGCAAACTTGTTAACCACAAAAAAGATGCTGCAATATTTTCTTTTTATTAGAATATCTATTTCCTATTAGCTGTAATTTATAACATTTTCTCTCAGAAACTCTGCAATTAATGCTGCTTTCAGTTCACAGATGTGACAAAACATCTGCTGCCCCATTTGCTGCCCACAGAAAACTGTTCAGTTCTGAATCTTGTGGCCAAAAACAGTGTCCAAGAGTCAAGGACTTCTGCTATCCGTATCTGTCACTGTCCTTTGCTCTCCTCTGCTCCCAAATTACTTGGTTATGATAACCAGGTGATCATAAAAATACAGCATATGCGTGCACTAGGTTAATATTCTCAAAGTGTCAATATAACGTGTCCTAGAATGAAAGGTCTCTAGAAGAGTAATATCTAATATATATTCTTCTGACAAATAAAACTACTTCATCTGCTTAGGCATAAACCATTTAAATCATTAATAGTAACAAAAACCAGCAGAGTTAATATTTAATCTACTGTTAAAAAGGCTAGATGCAGGGATAGCATGCTCAGGAGAAAAATGAACTCAGAGTAGGGAACCATGTAGGCTCAAATTATCACCTAGTCACAGTTTTCTTTTTCTCCAGAATTATTTGTGAGTCCTTAGGAATTATTTAATCACCAGTTGTGAATGATGTCACTCCATTTATGTGACATCTCCTGCATCAGTACCAGGTCACCTGCACTGAAGATGTACAACATCTCCCACAGGGTCAGATGAAAAGAAAAATTTTCTATTGTATTATGCCTTTGAATGATGTAAAGCAGGTCATATTCTTCAAAGTTGTCTTCTGTATAATTCAAAGCAAAAGGAAGGTTTCAAACTGGATTTTTGACAGCAGCTTCTTTTTAAAGAGCCCCCTTGCCTGAAAATACTACTATTCATAAGGCTTTCCCAGCATATTTTGATGTCATCTCACATCAGTATTGACAATGTTTTGACTGCTGCAGAAAGAAGAGAACAATTCACAGTACTTCACCTAGATTTTATTGACACATTTCACTATGCTTGGAGTATTAATGAGAAAGAAAAGTACTGAAGACTTATAAGCCTTTCCTGTGTACACCTTGCTGGCCAACAGCCTTCTTTGTGGTAACATCATTTATTAAAAAGGAGAAGATATTGACAATGGGAATCAGAGTGGCTGCAACACAAATAATTGTGGAACAGTACAAAAGGAGATTTGCACTAAAATTTGGTTTACGGCCTCTGATCTCTTCTAATCTGTAGGTTCTTATTGGGGGATGAATTCTTAATAAAGTGATATGGAAGTCAGTGGTCATCCCCTCTTTGGAAGGAACTCAGCTCTGGTATCCCCTCAGCACAGTGTTATTACCAGAAAAGATGTGGTGACACAGGCAGAGATGTCACAAAACCATGCAGCTGTCCAGGTGTCAGGCTGCAGGGTGTGCCAGAGCTTGGCACTGGTGTTGGAGGGCAGTGGAGTCCACAGCTGTATGAAGTGTGACCAGATCAGGTGGATGATCTGCTCAGCCTAGTGGCAGAGCTAAGAGAGGATGTAGAAAGGTTAAGAACTACCAGGGACTCAGAGCAGAAGACTGACTGGTGGAGCTGTTCCCTACCATCAGCCAGCTGCATCACCAGAAGAGAAAATCCCCTACTGTTTTTACTACCAGCCTAAAGGAGGGAACCTAAAAGGGCAGGTCAGCAACAGGGGTTTAAGAGTGACAAAGACACAGTGCATAAGATTTCTGTTGGGGGTAATAGGTGAATTGCCTCCCAGCCACTTAGATGCCAGCAATGAGGATGAAGGTGCATCCAGGCTGTCAGCCTAGGGCAATGAGTCTACCCCCACGTCAGTCAAGATAAAAAGGAGGGTAGTTGTCATTGGTGACTCCCTCCCGTGGGGAACAAAAGATCCAGCCTAACAGCCAATGGCACCCAGCCCATAGGGAAGTCTGCTGCCTTCTTAGGGCCCAGGGTAAAAGATGTTATTATCTGTTACTGGTTTTTTTCAGATGGGCGATGAAGTCCTAGCATGAAGTCTGAGGACTATCAAGAGGGACCTCAACATTCTAAGGATGACTGACTGAGAGATCTAGAGCACAAGGGGTCTTATCCTCTTATTCTGCCTGTTACAGGGAATGACAGGGTTAGAGCAAAGAAAATTGTACATATTCATACCTGACTCTGAGCTTGGTGTCATCAGCAGAATTTTGGGAGGTTTTGATCATGGACTGGTTTTGATCATGAGTGGGTTTACACAGCAGCAGGCTTGTTGGGGCACACCTGCCTTGAAGAGGGAAAAGGTTATAGGGTTCATAGCTTTAAGCTCTGAATTGTAGGGGGAAGAGGAAAAAATCATGGTCATTTGAGACAAGACAAGGGCTGGCATTTTGCTTTTTGAGAGACAGTGTGTTAGATAGGTCCTTCAGTCTGCTGTCTTGGTAGAAGTAGGAGATGGAGATCCCTGTGACAGCAAGAAATCAAGGGTTAATGATGTGCTGGAAACTGTGGAAGCATCTGAAAATGCAGGAATCACAGTTTTCCCAGGGAAAGACAATAACCCAACTAGGTTCATCTACACCAATGCCTGTAGCATGGGCAACAAACAGAAGGAACTGCAAGCTATGTTGCAATTGAAAAATTATGACCTAGTTGTCATGGAAGTCTTGATGTGATAAGTCGTACAGCTGGAGTGCTGCAGTGGATCAGTGGATGTCTACAAGCTGTTTAGGAGAGAAAAGAGACAATGGAGTAGTTGTGTATTACAAGCAGTATTTCAATTGCGTAGAGATTAATGATGATAAGGATAGGATTGAGTGTTTGTGGGTAAGAATCATGAGATGGCAAACAAGACAGATGTTCTGGGAGGATTCTGTTATAGACCAGCCAACCAGGATGAAGAAGCAGAAGAAATATTCTGTACACAGCTGGGAGAAGTCTCATTCTCATTAGCCATTGTTCTCATGGGGGTCTTCAACTTTATCAGATGTCTGCCAGAAACAGAACACAGTGGAGAGGAAGCAGCAGAAAGCATGGGGCAGAGAACTTGCTGACACAGCTCATCAGTGACCCATCGGCAAGAGGCACCTGCTGGACTTTTTGCTTGTGATCTAAGAGGGACTGGTGGGTGATGGAATGGTTGGAGGTCATCTTGTGTCCAGGGAACATGAAATGATGCAGGTTCTGGTTCTTGAGGAAGTAAGGTCAGCAAAACTGCCATGTTGGACATCTAGAGGGCAGATTTTTTTCTGTTTGAGAGACTGAAAGGCAGTCCTAAACAGCAGCAGAGTCTAGGAATTTTAGAAACTTTTTAAGAAGGAAATCTTAAAGACAGAGAAGCAGGCTGTCCCTGTATGCCAAAAGATGAGAGCAGAGAAGAAGACTGGCCTGGATTCCAGCTTCGGCTGGAACTCCAGTGGAAAATAAGAGTATATCACCTTTGGGAGAAGGAACAGGCACATCAGAATGATTACAGAGATATGAAGTTATGCAGGGAGAAGGTTAGAAAGGTGAGAACCCAAACTTATCTGGCTGGTGCTGTAAAAGGTAATGAAAAATATTTTTACAAATACATGAGCAGCAAGAGGTCCAAGGAGAACCTCTGTCCTTTACTGGATGTAGTAGGAAACATACTAACAAGGACAGGGAAAAGGCTGAGGTACTGGAACGCCTACTTTGCCCCAGACTTTAATAGCAAGAGCAGTTGTCCTCAGGGTATGCAGCAGCTTGAGATGGAAGAAGGAGATGGAGAGCAGAATTAAGACCCCATAACACAGTAGGAAGGCTCTGTAGAGGGATCTGGACAGGCTGGATTGATGAGCCAAGGTCAGTTGTTTGAGGTGCAAAAAGACCAAGTGTTGGGTCCTGCCCTTGGATCACAGCAACCTCCTGCAGTGCTACAGGCTGGGGGCAGAGTGACTGGAAAGCAGCTCAGTGAAAAGGACCTAAAAAGGCTGGTCAGCATCCAGCTGAACAAGAGCCACAAGTGTTTCCAGGGGGCCAAGACAGCCAGTGACATCCTGGGCTGTATCAGAAATGGTGTGACCAGCAGAATAGAGATTCTATGGTCTGCCCTGTACTCGTCACTTCTGAGGCCACGCCTTGAGTTCTTTGTCCATTTCTGAGTCCCTCACTACAAGGAAGACATTGATCTGCTGGAGTGTGTCCAGAGAAGGGCAACAGAACTGCGGAAGGGTCCGAAGCACAAGTCTTGTATGTAGCAGGTGAGGGAGCTGGGAGTGCTTAGCCTGGAGAAAATGAAGATATGGAGGGACCCCATCGCCTTCTGCATCTACCTGAAAGGAGGTTTTAGTGAGTTGGAGTTCAGTTTCTCCTCCCAAGCAACAAGTGACAGGAGGATAGGAAATGGCCTCAAGTTGTGCCAAAGGAGTATGAGGCTGGATATTAGGAGAAAATTCTTCACTGAAAGTGTGGCCAGGCAGTGGAATAGAGTGCCCAGAGAAGTAGTGAAATTGCCACCTCTGGAAGTGTTCAAAAGGAGTGGGAATGTAGCACTTGGCAACACTGTCTAGCTGTGAACACAGTGGTAGAATGTTCTCTATTTCATGCTGACCCTTTTACTTTTCACTCAGAATGAGCAATAGGTAGGTACTGTTTGAAAGCAGTGTCTGATGCAATATTACACAGAGATTGTCTTGATCTGAAGTTGTGTCAATCAGATAAGAAAGCTTGAGAAAATATAAAACAGACTTACATTGTCACCAAAAGCAGGATATATTTATGTATAAATGGTAGAAGAAAATAAATAAATATATATCTTTTCTGAACACTTGTTTCCAAAATTCCCAAGTTTAACCATAGAATTTTTCACCTAATCTGACTTACCCTGTACAGTCAGCTCTTCAGATACTGAGTGGTCTGAAAACCTCTCTGCAGAACTCAGGACACTTGAGTACCAGCAGTCACCAACTACATGAAAAATGTATGGACTTCATATGTATCTGTATGAATGCATACATACAGACTAAAAACTTTTACATATATATATATATATATATATATGAACCAG
>VWZU01002033.1:333078-347906 GCA_013397095.1 Sterrhoptilus dennistouni
AAGGAAGGAAGGAAGGAAGGAAGGAAGGAATACTTGGTTTACAGAAGCAAAAAGAGAGAGAGATATTAATGAAAATACACAAAAAGAAACTGTAAGAGGAAAAAGGGAGACACATCTCTCCTCTGTTATAGAGACATGAAGTAACAGGCTTGGACTGCAATAAAAGATTGAAGCTTGGCATCAGGAAAACATTTCGTGATAAGAGACACTAAAGCACATGAGTAGATGGTCTGGAGGATCTGCAATCTTTATCAATGATGCTGCAGAATACTGCCTTGGATCTGCCTTGCAGAAAGAGATGAACAGCACCTTCAGAGGTGTTTCCCAAAAGGGCTTTTTCTGATTCTAGAACAAAATGCACATGATGGCTTCATCAGCAGATATATCTTCTAAACAAATGTGACACTGGTGTTCGTCCACTGAAAATGTATGTCGTGCATAATTGTTTTTCAGTAACTTTATTCTTGTCTCTCCACTGTCTATTGTCCAACTTTTTTTCACTGTGAGTTCCGTATCATTTATGTTAGGATGTAACCCTGTCCATATTTGAGCAGGGTGATAATATTTTCAATTGAAAAAAGAACAACCCAAACCCAAGAAAAAAAAAAAAAAAAAGAAAAACCCAAACAACCAAAAATGAAGTGAGAAGAAACAGAAAATCCCCTGTTCATGGAAACATCCATTTGTCTGGGACACAGTGAGGTTCCCATTGCCTTGGATATTCTTTGTCATCTACTATTAGCCTGAGCAGAAGATCTTTAACAAGGATCTTCTTAAAGGAAGGAACTTATTTCTTGTAATTAAGTTGTTGTGATATAACACCAATTTAAATATCACTAATTAACTTGCAAAGTGCCTTAAGAGCACCAGTGCCTGCATCAGGACCTGATCTATTAAGCAAATAGAAAAAATTTCCTGGTTTCATTAGTCTGTGCATCCTTTTAATACTTTCTACTCACTTAAATATGAAGCAAGAAGGCACTTTAAAAAGCTGGAATTAAAAGAAAAAAAGAAAAAGCTATACACTCTATGAAGAGAGGAATAGGGAATATAATTTTCCTAAGTCTCTGACTTCCATGTTTGTGAAAGAAAACCTGAAAACAAGCAGTTAGTTCATCTTTCACCAGGACTTGGACAACATTAAAACACATTCCAGCCTTTTCTTTTACTTTAAAGGTCATGATTTGTGCAGGTTGTAGTGTCAAAAGCAAGTCAGATGGGAAACATAAAGCACAGATTAGGAGCATTTGCAGAAATAAAAACCAGGAGGGAATGCAGTCAAGCTTGGGATAGCACCAAAATGTGAATTCTTCATCTTCTGTTTCTCTTTTCTCCCCTGGCAATTTGCAGTCCCCTGATCTCCCCAGTGAGTAAAACTGAAGCATACTGCTCCCTCCTCTCTTCTCTTCTTCCAACCAAAACAGCAACAGCAGTGCACCCCGCACTGATCAATTTTGTACTTCTAAAAATGATATGCTGGAAAAATACCAAAAAAATTTATCAATTCTGTTCAGACATGACCAGTATACAAAAGACAGGTGCAGTGTGCAACTCCTGCCTGCTGCCAGCAACTTATACTGTTGGCAGTGTATACAGAGACATGTCTCTGATCCCATCTTTTCCCACTCTGTATTTCAAAGAGATCAATAAGAACAAAGAAATAAAATGCTCTTAGCTATGCTCTTCATTTCTGTGATATGGTTATATATAAAGCACAAGGAATAAACCAGCAATTTCTAAACATACTACAGCTGTTGACCCAACAGTTTCAGGGAGGTATCACAACTTTGCAAGTGTTGAGCCATCATACATCATAGAACAATCTAGAGGGTCAAAGGCCCAAAATATTAACTTCATGGTAAATAAACAGTACAGATCAAATAGCAATTTCCAGTCCTTCCAGTAAAATCAGTCCTCCAGCTTTCAGATTACTAGAAGAGCCATGGGGTACCATTATTTAAAATACTGCTTTGCAAGTTTTAAGAACCAGAATTTATTCAAACACTGATAGGAGGAGGGGAAAAAAAGGCATTTAAAATATTATTTTACCAGGTCTATTTCTAAACAATTTTTTGTTATTAAAATGTCTGTAGAGCATAAAGCTCCTATGAATTGTTCATAAATGGACACTGAACTGAAGCCACAAATTCTGCAAATAAACTTGATGCAAATACAGCTCAAAATACAGTAGAAAAGGGATTTCTTCATTATATTCAGCTGCTTAGAAGTACTGGGACACACAGAAGTCATGTTTCTATTTCTCTAACAGCCATTGTGCTCTAGCAGCATTCAATATTCCCTAGTCACAGTCATTTGTGCCAATTTCATTCAAATGTTCTAAGATACAGAGCTATTATGGCTTATCAATTATTAATATTATTATGAGAATATCATCAGTTATTTTAGGTATAAGGATTGGAAGGCTGAGTAATTTGGACATTTCTCCCATGAGGGCAACATTTGAGTTTCCAAGCACTTTATTTTAGCTTGATTAGTGTTTTCTGCAATATTGTAAAATACCCGTGATTCTATTTTTATCAGGATTTTTACTTCCGAATGTATGTGGTTTCATATATTCTTATGAGATTCAACTCTCCTAGGAGGATGATATTTTCTAGCCTGGGTATAACAGTATCAATGCTGGGATAGCAATTTTAGTTTTTTATTGCAATATTTGCCAGAATATCATATGCAAATCAAATATGCAATATTGCAAGAATATCATCTTCCTGATCCCCCCAATCAATTGAACACAACATCCTCTGTCCTCCCATCAAATCTAGCTACCCACACACACTCTATCCCTCACTGTGGTTCAGATCTCCCACTCTCACACATTACATCATCTCATAGAGAAAGGCTCAGAGGTCCTGCTCTACTAAGCAAGATCATCTCAATATTTCCAGACTTCTTGCCTGGAGAACTGAATTCTCATCATCGATGTCAGGCACATGCTGTGCACAGGCTAGCACGCTGTTCTGCCAGCGTAGGTGCCCTTGAAATGTGTAAGGAGAGGTACAGTTCATCCAGCCACAGCCCCCTGAAGATACTTCCTGTGCAGAGACCCTGAGCAATTCCCACATCCCATCCTAATCTGCACCATTCAGGTATCCCTTTTAAATGACCCAGAACCGCTGGACAGCCACTATTGACTTCTGTTTCTCCATGTCCATGTAAGAACTAAAAGGAAATGGAGATTCATCAGGAAACCACTTACATTTTAAAGGGAGGAAATGCAGCACTGGCATGTTTTGTACACTGGTGCTTAGTCCTGTTGTAGCTAATGGAGCAATAAATTCCTAATAATAGATTTTGATTGGTGGCCAAGTAACCAGACATACTGTTTAGCAAAGGCTAAATGAGAAGTTTCATATCCAATAAAACAATAAGTTGTATGCAATGTACATTTTCATTTGCTTACAAAAAGAAGATAAAAAATGCAGCACTAAGAAGACCTTCTGAGAAGGGGTAGATGCAACAGGACAAACTTTCATCCTTCAAGTAAAATATTTGTCCTGGAAGACCTTTGCTTCAACATCATTATTCCATGCAGTGCCAAAGGATCATTTCATCACATTCCCTTTAATTTCTGTGAAGTCAGACAGCAGGAGTAGTGAGGCTTGGTCACTGCTCTCTAACTGCAGTAACTTGAATGGTTTTCTGTCTCCAGAAAAAGGCATGACTGGCCTAATGAATCCTGACTCTCACCCTGGGATTGGGGCTGAGAAACAGCCCCAGCTCCACCAATGCCAGAAGGCTGTGCTGTTCTAGTTTTCAGATGAGGTTGGGGGTGCCAGAGTATTGGCAAGGTTATATTTCTATTTCAAGTCCCACGATACCTGATGCTGTTGTTTGTTTTTTGTTTTTTTTTTTCAAAAAGGCAAGCTTCTAACCTTTCTAATTGTGAAGAAAACTTGAAAGTATATTTCAAGTGCATCTTAAAAGCTCAGAAGCAGGAAGGCTGCATTATATAATCAATTAAGAAAAGAGGCTGACTGCAGTTTTATGGCTTATGGAGAGAATATGGAGCAGAAGCCACTCTTCCAAATGCACTTTCATGTTCTTTTAACAGAGCTAAACCAAGGAAATGACAACATATGGAGAGGGTGTTGAGTGTATATAGAAAATTTAAAGACATTGCTGAGAGTGGTCTTTTGCTTACTTTTTCAATCTTACCAGTGAAATAATTTTTTGAAACAACTTGTTTCTAAGCCAGATTCTCGAGAGGGTTTAATGACATTGTTGCAAAGAAAAGAGATTTACTACAAGTAGGTAGGCAGATTAGCTGCAGGACAAGGTCCTCTCATCTTGTTGCATTCATAGCTGTCTCTGGGACAAAGATAGCAGGTAGAAGTGAATTTAAAATCACTGAATAAGGCATCAGGAAAAATGATGGTAGCAGGAGGGCCTAAGATGATCTGTGCATGAACCAGGGGTAGTAACTTACGGCCAGTTATGTGGAGAGCAGTCTGCACCCCTGTCTGTCTTTCCCTTCCTTCCTGAGGCTTTGCAGGGCAGAAGAGAAGAGAAGCTGAGGTGCTCAAAGACTTGTGGTTTTGCCTTGGGAATTCTATTCCTCTCTACACACTCCTGCTCTCTACCTGGAAATAAAAAGAAAAATCAATGGCTGCTTACTTGTGTACTGTCAAGTTCTTTGAGGCTGACAAGAAAAAACTGTTTCAGAGAACAAAGGATGCATTCAAACCATGTTTTGACCTTCATTCATGGGTCATGCTGTCCACAGTACTTCAGAAAAGAAGATGCTGCAGCAAGATGTATTTTAAGGTAGCTGTTTCTACGGCTAAGCAACCAAATCATCACTTGGACCTGGAATGAATGCCCCTGTGTCCCAACATTAACGCAGCATTTGCCATCCAAATGGTGATAAATGCACAAGATTTGAAACTAAACTGCAAAGAAGAAGCAGCCTGCAGAGATAACTCAGTCTCCCCTTCGGGATAAAACTGAAAAGTTTAATGAACTGAACATATTTCCACCTTGCCCATCAAACCACAGCAAGAGCAAAGCTGCTGAGATGACAGCTAATGGATGTCAGGGAAGCCTTTTCTGTTGTAGAAGTAAAATCTCATGCTAGGGCTGCTGACTAGCAGGGGTTGGAGCATACATCATAAAATGTGCCTCCTCCTGGCATGTCGGATAGGCTAAGTGGAGGTGGGTCCCACTCCTTGAACTTTGCTCCTCTTGTTCTGTACATTCTTTTCTGAGGAGCCTATGATTGTGACATGATCACTTGTAGCAGGCAATGGCCCCAGCGTGTTACCTGATTTGAACTTTTTACTTCTGTGCAAGGAAGAACAACAGGTTCAATAGCAACTGCAGCAGTTGTTTTTTGACAGTGCCCCTGTGGAGGGAGAGTGATGTGGGAAATATTGCAGGGGTCACTGACAGATTTAAGCACCAGATTTTAATGTTCATTTCCAAACACAAACCCGCCTCCACCTCTCTGCCTAAAAACTCATTCCATCTGTCTGTCTTTCCTAATGATCATTCATATTTTTATTTGTTTTTCCTTCCAGTGTAACTGGTGGTGCAAAAAACAAAATATGTAATGAGACAGTTTGATTGGGGATTTTTTGCTCATTTTTTTCTCCTTCTCCCTTTTACTCTAGCTGTGAACTTGCTCTAAGGCATTTCCTGAAATTGTTGCTTTTAAGTCTGGTTTGTGAAGAAGGATTTCATGACTCTTGCCCCACCCAGAGAATTGTTCTTTACACTACCACTTTTCTCTGCCATCTGGCATGTTTACTTGAGTAAACATGTAGGGTCAGAGGCCAACATGGACATGTGGAGGACAGCTTTGTCATAAAAGCTGTAAGGAATGAGTGGGTGCTTCTGAATATAGAAGTGTGCATTTTGCTCAGCTGCTGAACACAAAGAGGTGAGGTTATCCACACTGCTGAAACAAAATTAAGAAAATCAAATGGATAAGGAGAATGGCAGCTTGTACAACAGAGATCACTCAGTCCATTTTATTTGATTGTTTGGGGTTTTTTTTACTCTAAGCCTTTCTGGACACATTTCTAAAAAGTATGTCGGAGAGGACATAAAATCTCCCTCTCCCCATTCTTTCAGAGACTTGGTTTATAGAAGTTCAGTAGTGACCTGGATGTCTCAAACCACTGCAGGTGCCGGTTGGCAGCTGCAATAAGCCAATACCTACAATTCCAGCAGTCAAGCTACCATCTATTTAATTGCCAAATTCTAATTTTGGTACTTGTGAAGAAGAATTAATTTGATACAACTTAGAGGAAGGAAGGAATAAAATGAGTTATTTATCAATGCAGTCATTTAAACAAAGGTGACCTTGCACATCATTAAGGCTTCTAGATAGGAGGGATAGGTCTGAATAAGCCAGAGACACCTTTGTTTTTTCATTGCTAGTTTTGTTCAGAGTAGATCAAGTCTCTTACTCCCGTATGACTAATACCACAATAACCTCAAAGTTCACTCCCTCAAAGATCTTCTGCTTTCATACATGCTTCTTCTGTGTATGGGCCATTCTCTTTAGCATTGGATTCCATGATCCTTCTGGGTATTTTCTAATTTGGAGTAATCTGCGATTCTGTGATTCCCTTTCAAAGAGAATGATCACTGCATCTCTACTGTGCAATTCAGAGCTTCTTTGTTGTTGCCTAGGGAGTGTCAAGAAAAACAACTTGTTCAGTTTGGGGTATTTTTGCATTGTATTTAATCAGCAGCTCTAAGATAGAAGGGTCCACTCATAAGTGGCCCCTGCTGAGAGAAGAACTTTTCTATGTGGCTTTAAAGTGGGTTGGTGGCACAGATGGGATGCCTCAAACCCCTAGTGGCAGAATGGTATTGGAGTTGGATCACAAAACTGGCCCCTCGTAACCCATCCCTGGGCCCATCCTTCACAGACAGGGAAAAGCCTGCCACAAGACCTGGCTTCTTTCATCATGGGATAGGTGCCATATAAGAGGATCAAAGACCCACAAGATGGTTTATTTCCTTGCATGAGCTAGAAGAGCAGAGAGTGATTGTGGTGACAGAGTGCAAAGAGCTCATCCACTACTAAAAGAGAGGAGATAATTTGTAACCATGGAAAGAATGGTAAAAATTATCACTGTTGGAGAGCAAAGGGGAGCAAGGAAGTGACCCTGCTCTACAGTGTAGCCATGACCCTGCCCTTTATTGATAGTACTGCGTGAAGAAAAATTCATCCTGCAGAATTCATTGCACAGCGTAACATTACCATGTACCACAAATGGCCTTCAAAAGAGCAAAACTATCTGTCAAAAATTACTCTAACCAATTTCAGATGATATCTAAATCTGACCATATAGCAAATAACGCACAGGTTAATACTGACATCTTATTAAGGAATCCTTTTCTGAAGCTATAAAATAATGTAATCTCTGAATCAACTGTACTGCATAAAGTTCTTTTTATCCATATTTAATACATGAGCTCTAATAAAAGTTTATTACGACCAGACAAAGAAAAATGGAAAATTACATCTCAGATTCTGTCAAATTATCCTTGGAAACAGATCAATCAAATAAATAACAAATGCAAAAAAGCCTAAGCACTATATATTTCACATTTATCTACCTGAACTTTAATGAAGTAATAGCTTTTTGTTTTGGCTCCTAGTCAAAATCCATCACAAACTTCAGGCCCCTTGCCTCACTGTAATATCAACATGCATTGGTAACCATTAAAAAAACCACCAAGGACTGTTTTCTTTGAAGCATGATGGAATTAGAAGGTCTGAGTGATTATTCCAAAAGAGAAAAACAGACTTGATGTTCAGACAATCAGAAACATGCCTCTCACTCTAAATCTTACAACATCTACTAGAATTTCTGCAGAGATAGATCTATCATTATCACTGTCATTATCACTGTCACTATCACTATCACTGTGACTATCAGGATACAAAAAAAAAATCCCCAAAGATAGCAATATAATTATACAATTATATTGAGGTACCACTATACTAAGAAAGATTTAAAGAACTGCTCTATTTATGACTAAAAATAAAATTGATTTCAGAAAAATTGCGTTAAAAACCCAAATTAGCAACAATTTGATCTTTTTGATTACTCTCATGAGAGTAATTGCAATTGAACCAAGGTAAGCAGAAAAAATGGAAATATTAGTATTTTTCATAAACTATTCTCAAATAAATTGCAGGGACCACCTGAGCTCCTCCAAGGAGATGTCATCCTGTTTTCAGGTGATGTAGAGTTAATTTTCTTGTCAGTAGCAGGTACAGTGGCATGTTTTGGATTCAGTATGAGAATGCTGATAACTCACTGATGGTTTGGTCGTTGCTGAGCAGTGCTTACCCTGAGTCAAGGACTGCTCAGTGGCTCATGCACTGCCAGTGAGAGGTGCACAAGGATCTGGACAGCAGCATGGCCAAGAGAGGGAACCCAAACAGGACAAAGGGATATTCCACACCACAGAATGTATTGGAAGAGGCCAATTGCTTTTTGGGGACTGGTTGAGCACTGGTCACAGATAGTGAGCAATTGTATTGTATATCTCTTCTTCTCTTGGGGTTTATTTCTCTCTCTCCTTTTCTTCACTAATATTATTATTATTGGTGTTGGTGTTGTTAGTATCGTTACATTTTATTTTGTTTCAATTATTAAGCTGTTTTTATCTCAAACTATGAGGTTTTTCTGATGTTCCTCCCCACTGGTGGTAGATGGACTGTGTGGTCCTGAGTTGCTGGCTGGGGTTAATGACATGCATTCAGAGGGTCTCCCTACACATGAATTGCATAATAGGCCCACCCAATTCTGACGCAAACAATTAGGGTTACTAGGACTAAGTGAGGCCTGTCAGCCTAATACACCTTTATTTGGGAATTTGAAGGACAATCTTAAAACTGAAGAAATGGTCAGAGCTTCTGAAGAAGGGACTTAGTAAGGCAATATTTGATGTACCAGATTCTATCTCATTTTCTTCTGGCATTCCATCTATAACATTTTTCAAAGACTATCAGCAAATAATATAATCTTGAAAGTTGATATTGAGAAATCAGTCACCATTTCCATGTTGGACTAGTTTTAATCTTACTTAACAGTGGTACTCTCAGTATATGAGCACAAGATACAAAAAACCTTATCAAGTAGGAGTATCCTATAGAAGCTTTGGGTGCTGTAGAAGTTTTAACCTCTGTCACTACGTCAGTGGCAGTACTGATTCAGTACCATACGCAACTACAGACAAATGTATAACTATTGGAACATTTATTCCATTTGCTAGTCTGTGATGAATGGAAAGTAGGTGCTTCCTAATTCTATTTTGAACTTTAATTGAGTTGCATTGGCCAGGAATTTCAGTGACCGAACTTGCACATTTGAGGGAAAAAAGAAGGAGAAGGAATCAAGTTTACTTGTCTGAAAGAATCCCAAGTACAAGATCGTCACAATAACATTCTGTATTGACAGTTAATGTTTCCAGTATTGGTGCATACTAATCCAAATGGATTTTGCCAGAACAAATGTTCAACATATGTAAATATTAGAAGAGCTTTCTTGGGATATCCACAGAAATCAAATGCACTTTGCATAAGTATAAGATTTAAGCATTTGCGGTCAATGGTGGAAACAGTATCACAAAGTTATTTTTTCTAAGTAGTATTTTAAATTTTTTGTACCAACAGACTGGTAGAACTATGTGTAATTTGTTCATAAACATGAACAGAACAAAAAATTCACTTAGGTCTATATAATAATTTATTGCAAATATTTGCTAATGTCTATAAAAATGCTCATGTACACACAAAACATAAACAGTCTCACATACTTACTTCTACAGAAGCAAACCAGTGATTTATATCAATATTCCAGAAATTCATTGAAATACGTAGCTTAGCTACTTAGTTTTCTGGGTTTGGAATGTTCCTTTATTGTTATTAGACAGTAGCAATATTTAATTACAGTAATTTTTATGTCTTGCTTACTTTTCAGTAAATCTACTGTAATTTGTGGAGAAATGGGGCTGTCATAGTGTTTACATGTGATATGAAAGAAAACATAATACTTAGGAAACCATGATGAAGAAGATTATATCACCATGAAAGACAAAATGCTGTATCTGAACATAAGCAGCCAGTTCACACTATTATGCTGATACTTTCGGCTGTGCATGAGAGTCAAGATCTTCCTAACCTGAATTTAGCTAAATTTATTTATTACAAAATAAATAGGTAACGAACATGGCTTTGGTTCATTGTCATGATTAATATACAGCAAAAATGATCTGCATTGCAATCAGGTGGAAGTCCAGGTGGCAGGCAAAAGGTCCAGGACTAAATTTCTGCTGATAATGGTGTTTGCTTTTAGTCTTCATATGTCTGTACAAACAAGATTTACCTTGTAATATTAATTTTATACTCCCTGAGATATAAAGTCTAAAAGCTGCAAAGGACATAGGTATCACAGGGTGAAGCATTTCCATTAGAGATTTCTTTTTTTTTTTTTTTAACTTCAGTTGAAGTAGTTGGACTATTCTGATCAATGATCCACCTTGAATTTTGCTAACACTCATTGAACCACTTTAATGCTGGTTGTTTTTCTAGCAAAATTAAATAAATGGAATCTATCTTGTTGGCAAAATTTAATAAATGAATACAAGCTTGTTGGTAAACATTCATAAAAAATAGGACTACATCCATTTAACTTAATAAAATATTTCTATTAACAAAAATAATAAGCTTGATTTCGGCCAGGTAATTCAGCTCTATTTATGAATTGAGAACTGTGTAACTATATAGACAATGACACATTAGAGGTTCAGGGGTTTTCTAAAAATAAAAACCCAGTGCAAAGAGACATTGCCACAATGCATACCAAAGAAGTAGTTTACATTCTTTGGAATCAACCAAGAACAATAAAGGTTATCAAAGTTAGAATTTTGGGGAAAGAAAATGAAAGGCAGGCTTCCATGGAATAGAAGAACATATATCACTATAATGGCATTCTTGTAAATGATTATTACTAATTCTACCTTTCTTCACTGCAATTTTATGTTCAGTCCCCTAAATGCATAACAAAATAACATAATTTTGAGGCTAAAAGTTTGAATTATGTGTCTGTTCATACCTTTAAATGCCAAATACCCCAAGGTAGCACCTGCAACCTTGGGTCTTTACAAGTGCATTCACCTGTGCAACTCATGTGCATGCAAGTCAATATACCCATATCAGAGTGGTTCCAGGTAGATTTGGTCCTTTAAGAGCTTGATCATAAAAGTGCTCCACGTGCTACTTTTGCATGAGAATCACAGCTGTTGAACCAAAACACCACATTGCAAAGCTGATAGATGTTTTTTGTCAGTATCTATTATTGTGATAAATGTTAATGACTTGAACCACTAAAGTAACTCACTGCTGTTGTATTTACATAAGCAGCATACTTCTCAGTAAATACTCTTCACTAAACACTTCCACAACATTTACACATTTCTGTTAAGAGCTTTTTCATAGGAGGAACAAAGAAGAAAAACACAGCAAAATAAAGTGCCATTCAAAAATACAATGAACCTCTTAGCCTCTTCCAGTTAAAAAAATATAAGTAGGGGTTTTTTTTAAAAGAGTTATTACCAGTCAACTGAAGGCCTCAATTCGTTTGCAAGAGAAGTATTAAAATTACTGGACTGTGCAATGCACTGCATTTTTCTTAGAGAAGGCAATCAATTTTCCAGTAAGGAAAGCACGAATAGACAAGAAACAAGAATCTTCAACAGCAATTTTTAATAAATATCAATAAAACACCTCCTGTGTCAAGACTTGCTCTTCAACTTTTCTGATATAGTCTGAAAAGTTTCTAATGTGACATCTGGCATGGTTATCTAAATATAATATTCTAATAGTCCTATCTCTAGGAACAAGAAACAATCTTCATTGTCTCAAGAATGCCATATGACTTGTAAATTTGTTTACTCAAAATAGAGCAAACTGTACATTTTATGTTGCCTTGCTCTGAAAGCAGCTCAAGACTAAACAGGATCCCTGTGCTTGGCAGTAAACAGAGGGGACAAAAGCTCTTAAATTCGAACAGTAGCCATCAGGTCTGATCACAAGTTCCAATTCTGCTCCACCCACTAGCATAATTTCTATTTTATCAAGATCCTGTTTTAGTTCTCTGATTTCAGCTCAAAACAGGTTGAAGTGGTCCAGACACTGGAAAAGTAAATCCAAACCTCATTAAGGTTCAAAATAATAGAGAACCAAATATCATTTTGAAAGTGCCACAGTTTATAACAACTCAGTTTCTTCCTCTCCTCAATACATGTGTTGAGTGAATACATACTGCAACAGAACCGTGACACAACTTAGATAAGAGAGTGCTTCAGAAAGCTATCTGTCACTATATGTTGTGATCTTTCATTTTAAAAAGTTTATCATCACAAAAATAATTCCATCTCCTTCTGTACAGGCATTAAGGTTACAAAAGATATGAAAAGAATTGTGCCCTGCAGAATTAGTCGCATGGCCAGATCCATCCAGATGAATTCTAGTTCTCATCCAGGCTCAACAGTGCAGGTTCAAGCTTAAAAGCATGGTGCACAGTCACATCAATTTAAGGTTGTCACGTGTCATACCCATTTCCAGCTTAAAATGGATAAATATATTCATAGAGCTATCTTACAAATCTAGCTTGTAAGTGCTTTTTTGCATTTCACAAAGATCATAATATTGTTTAGATTTGAAAAGCCCTTTAAGATTACCAAGCCAAATCGTTTACCTCCCACTGCAAAGACCATCACTAAATCATGTGTCTGAGCTCCACATCTACACATCTTTTGAATACCTTCAGGGGATGGTGAACCACTTGCCTAGGTAACCTGATCCAACATTTAAGAACCCTGTCAGTGAAGAAATCTTTTCTAATATTCAACCTAAAACTCCCCTGGCCTCCTTTTCTTCAAGCTAAATGTCCTCAGCTCCTTCAGTCACTCCTCATCAGACTTGTCCTCCAGGCCCTTCACCATCTCCATTGCTCTTCTCTGGACATGCTCCAGCATATCAATGTCCTTCCTGAACTGAGGCACCCAGAACTGGACACAAGATTCAACATGGGTTGTCACCAGTACCAGGAGACAATCACTGCCTTGGTCCTGCTGGCCACACAATTTCTGGTAGAGGCCAGGATGCCACTGGGCCTTCTTGGCCACCATGGACACATGGCTGGCTCATGTTCAGCTGCTGTCAACCAGCATCCCCAAGTGCTTTACCTCTAGGCTGATTTCCAGCCCCTCCTTCCCCAACCTGCAGCTCTTCAACAGGGTTGTTGTGATTCAAGGGCTGGACTCAGCAACTTGGCCTTGTTGAACCTCACACAACTGGCCTTGGCCCGCCAACCCAGCCTGTCCAGGTCCCTCTGCAGAGCCTTCCTGCCCTCCAACAGATCTATGATCCCACCCAACTTAGCGTCATCTGTGAATTGACTGAGGGTGCTCTTAACCCCCTTGCTCACACCATCAGTAAAGATATTAAACAGGACTAGACCCAACAGTGATCCCAGGGGAGCACCATTAATGATTGCAATCACTTGCATTTAACTTCATTCCCCATCACTCTCTGGGTTCAGCCATCCAGCTAGTTTTTAACCAGCAAAAACCATACCTGCCCAAGACATAGGGAGCCAGTTTCTCCACGAGAATGTCACAGGAAATGGTGTCAAATGGCTTTACTGATGTCTAAGTAGACATCAGACTCACAGCCTTTTCCTCATCCAGCAAGTGCGTCACCCTTGTCATGGAAGGAGGCCAGGTTGGTCAAGCAAGGCCTGCCTTTCCCAAACCCATGCTAGCTGCGCCTGATCTCTTGGTTATGCCACCTGATGTGATCCATGACCTTTCCCTTCTCACAAATAGGTGTCCCATTCACCAAGCTCCAGCTGGGACCTCCCTGGTTAGGCAGGCCTTGTATTAAATTATTGAAAGAGGCACAGTGAGCACTTCAGCCAGCTCAACCAGTACCCGTCAGTGCTTCTTACCAGGCCTCATAAACTTGTCTGGGTCTAAGTGGTGTAGCAGGTCATTGATAATTTCCTACTGGATTACGAGAGCTTCATATTCCTCACCATACCGGTCTTCCAATTTACAGTACCCCCCAAATTACTAGCCTTGCTACCAAAGACAAACAATGAAGGCATTAAATACTTCAGCATTTTCCTCATCCTTTGCTGTTTCCCTCTGTATCCAGTAAAACATGGGGATCTTCCTTGGCCCTCCTTTTGCTGATGATGCATTCATAGAAATGATTTTTAATTTTCTTTTGTGGCAGTACCAAGATGAAGTTCTAGTTAAACTTAGGAACCTTTTAATTTTGTCCTCGCATGACCTCAAAACATCCATGTAGTCGTCTTGGGTTGCTTGTTCCTTAAGAGATCTTATCCAGAAACTACAGGTATTATAAACTGTGTATTATAAACCGGATTTTTTCTTTAAGCTTTAATGACATCTAACTGTATTGTTAAAAATGGGCAGAGATAATATTTTTCTCCTTAAAATGCCTTTTTTAATCAGCTCTTACAAGGGTGTCTCGAGGGGCCAGCAGCTGGGTTCGCCCTTGAGGAGGAGGGTCCTGGTCAGCTCTGCAGCCGGATATTTCTGCAGAGCTGGAGTACTCTTCCCTCGCTGGGGGTCTCCAAGGAGTTCTGATTTCCATTTGTTTGCCTCGGGGTCTCACCTTTTTTTGGGTATTTTAGGTTACAGCGAGTTACAAAAATTGTATTAATCAGCTCTATTAATACTCTAGGGTATATACAGCTTAGTACTGTCTTTTGTGGGTCTAAATTTTACATGGAGTTATTTATATAGGG
>VWZU01002033.1:355010-383455 GCA_013397095.1 Sterrhoptilus dennistouni
TTTTTGCCAAGAGAAGATGAGGTCCATGTATCATTGACTTCCCTTGTGGGATTGGGAATCCCAGCAATGATTTCCGTCCTGCTACTGAACTCTTAAATGCCTTTGCCTGCTAACATGTGGTCAAAGCTCATAAATATGTTTGTTTGTTTGTTTTACTTTTATTACATCTTCAGTAATAAGAAAATTGCTTTGTTTTTAAAATAATGAATGTGCCAGATAAAACATTTTTTCTGACAAATGTTCCTGAAATTCTTCTAATGCACATGCACACATCTTCCAGCACTGTTTGTCACCCTTTTCTTCCATCTTCCTAGACTTTCTCCCATCCTGTGCTTCTCACTGAGCACCTACAAAAATTGTAAGCCCAATCTCATCTGGTAGGCCTTCATGAGACACTGATGGTATTGAAATAGAAATTAAGAGCTCCCTTATGTCCTGTAGGGAATTAGAGAAATTGGACATTATCTTATTCTGTCTGGAGTTACTAGAGCTACTATTCAATTACTAGGAATGACTGAAATGTGGTGGGACGACCCACATGATGGAAAGATGGCAGTAGGTGGAAACAGGTGTTCTGTAAAGACAGGCAATGAAGAAGAGGAGGAAGAGTCACACTCTATGTTATTAAATAGAACCTTGAATGTATAGAATTTAACTACATTGATTATGAAAGCCCTATCAAGTGCCCCTGGGTCAAGATCAGAGCAGCAGTCTTCCAGGGAGATCTCACATAGCATCTGCTACTGACCTTAAAACCAGGATGATAAGGCCAACAAACCAATATTTAGCTCACGTAAGTAAGCTTTTGGTCAACACAATCTGATTATTATAGGCAACTTCAATTACCCAGATATTTATCGGTAGAACAATGCTGCAGCCTGCTTGCCATCAAGTTCCTGGAATGTATATCCGCTTGCTTCCACATAAAAGTTAGATTTGCAAACCAGGAACAAGGCACTGTTGGACTTGCTGCTCATAAACCAATACCTACTTTTTGATATCTGTGTTAGTGATAGCTTTGGCTGCAGTGATCCCAATATTACGGAACCTGGGATCTCATTGAATAGGCTGAAGATTTTAGAAAAGCAAACTTGAGCTAGCTCAACGCTAATTTGGGGGAATTTTGTGGGAAGACACTATAGAGGATAAAGGAGCTAGTGAGTGTTTCAAGGAAGTTCTCTTGGAGGGATGATACTATTCACACCCTCTAAAGTTAAGGGAAGTAGGTGGAGGTAGAGACCCAGTTGGCTTAACTGCAAGCTTCTGAGTCAAAACCAAAAGAGTAGACCAATATTCTTCCAAAAGTAGACAAATACCTGTTGAGAGTTAGACATGTGTTGTCAGGGTGTCCAGAGATGCAGTTAGAAAAGCAAAAGTTCCAGTCAAATTGAAATTGGACAAATATGTCAAAAACTACAAGCAGGTATTCTTCAGTAATATAACCAATAAGCTGAAAAAAAAAGAAACAATGAACTGGTGTTTTGCAGAAGTGGTGAATTACCCAGTCACAAACAATGCTGAAAAGACAGAGGTTCCCAACACTTTCTTCATGTCTATCTTTACCACCACTGTTGGGCCCCAAGCCTTGGGAGCAAATATCCTATTTGATGCAAACGCATGGCCAGCAAAGAAAGAAGTGGTATATGAATTATTAAAGGAGCTGGAAATATGCACCCAAAGGTGTTAAAAGAGCTGATGTCATCTTGAGGATGCTTTCCATAACCTTTGAGAAGCCATGGGGACCAGGAGACATCCCAGAAGACTGTAAGAAGGCTAATTTCACCCCATCTACAAGTTTTAAGATCCAAGTTCTTAAGATCTAGGTAATTATAGGCACATGGGGTTTACTTCAGGTTCTGGGAAAGTTATGGAACAAACACTCCTGAAGACTTCCACAAGTCAGATGAAGCACATGATTAGGAAAATCCAAGACAGATTCATGGGAAAATCATTCATGTCAAAGCATCACAATTGTCTTCTAAGATGAAGTAAAATGCTCAGTTCATGTGGGAAGAGCAGTGGACACTCTTTATCTGGATTTTTTCAAGGCTTTCTGCACAGCTTCCTCCCAGAGAACCAATGTTCCCAGAGAACCAATGTGATGGTCTGGACAAGAAGTCTGTGGGGTGAGTGGGGCCTGGCTCATGGCCCCCCAGATGGGGGTGATAAACAGCTCCTTTCCCAGCTGGAACCTCTCACAGGGGGGGTCCCCCAGGGATCAGTATTGGGCCCAAAGCTGTTGATTATCTTCCTAAGTCATCTGGACAATGGGATCAAGTGTACTGTGATTATGCCCATGGTGGTACCAAACTGAGTGGGAAATGGGTTCTTTGAAAGGGAAAGCCACCCTACAGGAAGGCCTGGATAGGCTGGAAGAGTGGCTGGGAACAACTTTATGAAGTTCAGCAAAGACAAGTGTAAGTTCTTGCATCAGGGAAAACATAATCCAGGAGGGCAGCACAGGCTGGGATCTACCCAGAAGAGAACAGCCCTGTGGAAAGGGACCCAGGGGTCCTGGTAGACTCAAATCCCCACTGAGTGTACAGGGCATGCTGTGAAAAAGAGAGACAATGCTGGACTGCATCAAAAAGTGCATCACCTTCAGAGACAAAGGCACCACTATTCCACTCTGGAATACAGTGCTTGTCTTTAGTCCCTACCCCAGGAGGCTGGAGTGGGTCCAGAGAAGAGCCATAATGATGGTCCAGGGCTTGGAAAGCCTGCTGAGTGAGGAAAAGCTGAGACATATGGTTTGTTCAGCTTTGAAAAAAGAAGCCTATGGGGACATCTTATTACCATGTGTATTGGGTCTGTCTGAGTTGGAGTTCATTTTCTCGTAACAGCCCTGTGTTTGCATCGGTAGTTGGAAAGGTGCTGATAACACACCAGTGTTTTGGCTATTGCTGAGCAGCACTGGCCCAGAACCAGCACTGTCCCCCCAACGTTCCTCCCTCCATCAAGGGTGTGGGGGTGGGCAATATCCTGGAAAGGATACAGCCAGGCCAGCTGAGCCAAACTGACCACAGCAATATTCCATGCCATATGATGGCAGTTCAGATATAAAAGCTGAGGGAGGTCAGGACGAGGAATGGGAGGCATTAGTTATTTTAGTTCGCCTTCCAGAGCAGCCACTCCACATGCTGAAGCCCGGCTTCCCAGGAAGTGACTGAGAATCACTCACCAATGAGAAGTAGAGATTAATTTATTTTTTCCCCTTTTCTTATCTGTATGCAAACTTCTGCTTTTTTGTCTTGCTTTTCTCTTGCTTTAAACTGCCTTATCTCAACATACTAATTGTTTTCTACTTCATTTTCTCTCCTCTGTCCCACTGGAGTGATAGAGGTGTTTGGTGGGCACGTGGCTCTCAGCCAAAGTTAACCCACCATGCCATGTTTCAGTATTTACAGGTTGACTACAAAGAAGTTAGAAGCTCCCTTTTTGTCAGGAGTCATAGAAATGACAAGGGATAATAGATACAAATTACTCTTGTGGAGGTTCCAATTGGACATAAGTAGAAAATTTCTCACAAGAAGAGCAATTAACCATGGTAATGATCTCTTCTCTGGGGAAGTGGTGAATTCCCAAACACTGGACACTTTTAAGATCCAGCTGGAGAAGGTGCTGGACCACCTTGTCTAGAGTGCGCTTTTGCCAGGAAAGGCTAGTCCAGATGATCCTTGAGGTTCCTTCCAAACTGGTATTCTAGCATTAAGCACATATCCTCACCTTTGGGAGCCATTTTAAAATGCAGTCTAGAGAAAAGTTTTAACTAGTAGGGTCTATTAAGTTCTGAGATCCATGACATAGAACTCAATGTTTATTGTAAATATAAAACTAATCATTTGTATTCTCCAGCAAATCTGATTTGTTTTGATTTTAAAATGGATCTTTATAAAGGATGTGTCATAGTTGAGAGAGATGCCTGAGAAGTCAGACTAAAAAGTTTGCAGACAGCTAAAAACTTTTACACAATGTACTAGAGCCTGGCAACTAGCTACAATAAGGGCAACTGAAGCAAAATGCTGAGAAATACGGGGCAATACATACCAGGAGTAACTTTAACTGCACACCTGTATTGTAAAATATGAGATGAAATTTTGTTATTTTTGAAGATGTACAGGGTAAGACTGAGTATGGAGTGCACAGCATTTCAAGTTTATCATAAAAGTATGGAAATGTTTGCCAATTACAGTGCTTCACCATGTGTCCTAAGTAAAGTGCAGTAGAGGGATTGGTTAATGTTTGGTCATTTATCAGTTAATTGACAAAGGAAGAGATCTCAAGGTTTTTCCCCAAACAATTTTTTTCTCTCTTTTACCACATGGTTGTGCTGGCTGGCTGTTCAGGACTGACAGAACAAGGAAGAAGTGGGAGACGCCCTTCTCTGGCTTCTCATGTGCGACTGCAACTCTTGTTTCAGTCTGCAGAGACTACAATGGTATTGTTACACATCCAGCTCTCAAGGTAGACTCCACTTCAGCATATGAATGACAAACCCATTGAAATGGCTAACTCAGCCCATCCTGGCTTCAGAAACAACACTAGAGTATTTTTATTGCTATGTTTCTGGCTTAGGATATGGACATTAAGCATCATACTCTTTCCACATTAATACAGCAATGGTTTACATCACTTCTTGATTTCTTTTTCATAACAATGTCATTGAACTTCTGTCATACCACAAAGGTATTTGCAATTACATTTTTTTGGCACATGTAGGAGAATATATTTTGGTATCAGCAAGCATGGTTTGCTTTTTCATCTGTGAGGTGAGATGAAAAAGGATACTTTTTTTTCTTTGTACTCTGAAGAGTAAATTATATTTTAGAACATTTTTTCCAATATTTTTGGAAAATGGAGACATTCCCATCAAAAATAAATGTAGCAAGTAAAGAAGTTTGGATATAGAGGTCATAATATGCCATCTGTTGTACTTTGAAGCACTGGAACCCTTTTTTAGTCCTGCAGCACTTCTCCATTTTGATATCCAACAGCACAAGTAGTACAAAATACTGAAAAATATTTTGTTATTCAAGATGGAAAAGAAGATTCCTAGTTATCTCCTTAGCTGCTGCTATATTGATGACTAGGTTAGGACTACTAACTAATCTAGTAGTTAGGACTACTACTAATCTAATAAAGGATCCCAGCAAATACGACTGTGATGAGATCCAAGGAGGATGGTTTCTCAGGAAGAATCATCCTTTCTGAGCCTTGTTAAGATGACTGAGTGAAGAAGGGGAGGGAGGAAAATATAGCTCATTTCTGAAACATGAATAGTTTTATAAGTTACTTGTTCTCCTCCCAGTGGTGTTACCAATGATCTTCTTCTGAAACAGCTCAAACATTGCTTGTAAGTGTGAGGAGAGATATTCTATTGTTTGATCTTCTTTTAAACTTCACAGTTCTATCCTCAGAGACAGCAGTGCCAAAATATCTTCTTTCATTGGATTTTTTTTAATCTATTGCATTTTAAGCTTTTCAAGATGAGAATTTTGTAATAAAGAGAGCAGTGTCTTCTCTAGAGAGAATGAAGGCCGGATCTCTCTAACCTGCATTGTGAATCATTTTAGTTTAAACTGGCCTGTGGGCTTAAATAAATAGCTGTATTGATTCGCCGCCTTTCAAAACAAGCTACATTGTTTCACAATAAGGCATGCCCCAGTCCTGTTCTCTTATCTCCTGTCAAAGCCTGAAAGTACATTGCTGCAGAACAGAATGTTCAGTATACTGCAGAAAAAAAAAATAAATTGATGATATCTTGGGCTTGTTTTGTGCCATTGAATGAAAGAGAACCACACTTGAAATCACCACCTTTGTGCAAGTTTAGGTAGCATGAAAGAAAATTGTGCTTCAGGTACTTCAGGATAAGTATTAACCTTTGTACAGTAAAACAAGGTCAGACCAATTTGGAAGAAATAGCTAACAATAACAGGAAATATCTAAAGGTCAGTTATCTCACCTTTACATTATTGTGTAAGGCACTGATAACAATAGCAGTACCAATGTGCTGTTGAAAGGGTTTTATTCGTACCACAATAAAAGAGGTTTCTGTTGTTTTGGCTTACAGCTCTCTGCAGCATTATGGACATAAAAAATAAAAAATCAGATGAGCTCTATTGGGCTACAGATCTGAAAGCCTTTTCCCACATATTTTCTATGAAAGCATTTTTAAAGCATAAATTAAGTCATAAAAGACTTTTTGGCTTTATGAAACATGCAGTTAAAAAAAAAAATAAAATAAAAAAGAGAGTACAAAGCCAAACAACCTCCAAAATTGGTTTCTTCATGGTCCTTCCATAGTTCTGTATATTTTCCAAGTTCATATCTTCAAAGTTTTCAAATTTCCGTAAAATTTCACTTTAATACTATTTTCTTTAAATAAAATTTGTGCATTTTGTACCTTAAGAATTTTAGAAATATCAAAAAATATGGAAGTTTGCAATACACTTGATTTCAGTTCTACTGCAGTTAATTGGAAGAAATTACCAAGTGAGTCATATGACAATATCATCCAGGTACAATTATCAGAAGTAAAAGATCAGAAATATTTCCAAGGTTTTAAACAACTAGAACTTTGTCACTATTGCTATTAAATCAACTCCAGGATACTCACAACAACATAAGTTTTCTCAACAGTAAGGCGTTCACTTCTTTAGAAGAACAGTATGCACACGTCCACATTTTGTATACCTGCTTTTTCTTATTGTTTATCACTTACTCATAAGCACATCTTCATAGCAGAGGTGAGATACTATATGACAGGTTATGGACTAAATACACAATAGTGCTGGAAGCAACAGGAATATTGGCTGGACTGCTGAGCTTTGGCCTTTACCTAGGAATTAATATCTTGCTATTCATTGTTAAACTGTTACTTAGATAAGTCACAAGCTACTGCTAAAGGCATTATACTCATTTCAGCCTTTTGGCTAGCTAGCAATACACTTCTTTTCTGCAGCTGTAACCTCAGGTTACATGCCCTTGGAAGAAAAAACCTGTATGTAAATAGAATATAGGAGAGAAAAAAAATCCAAACAAATAAACAAGCAACAACAAGAACAACCAGACAGACAAACCCCAAAAAACACATTGCTTATAAATTCTATTAGGCATTTATGTGCTTATGTGATCTGTAGAAGAGCAGGTAAATTGAATGACATGTTTTCTCATGAATTGTTGTTCCTTGTCTATCTTTGAATGAAACAAGTCACAATGCTTATGTTGTTTGCCTTAAATCTTTCAGGTAAGTAGACCTGAAAGATGAAGACACAGTGAAAAGCTGGGATGCTTATCTGGAAAGCACCTGTGAAACCTTGCCCTCAAGCTTCATACCCTTGAATTTTCCATATCCATAGCATTTTTTTCAGCAGCTGGTTTGTCATTTTGTTAGTTAGAGAATTTAAAGAATATGTTGTAATAAATGCATGTATTGTAGAAGGTAAAAAGCAATGTCTTCCCTTTCCCACAAGACTTCAAGTATTCCTGCTCTGTTTGGGACAACTCATACCTGTCATTATGAAACAGCTTCCAAATTTGCATCAGCTTTTGACTTGTGGTTGTAAGAAAATTAAAATACTCCTTCATGCTCAGTGCAATCCTAGGGATCTCTAGAGAATGGCAGACCACCCTGCAAGAGGTGATCATTACCAGTCTTCTTCTGATTGTTTCCTGACTCTGATAGTACAGCCCCATGAAGACAAATACAACTGCCTCTCTGCAGCAGATGGAGTCAGACTAAAAATTGAGAGGGAGGAAAGAAAAACATATTGCTGTCATAAGACAGACTAGGACAAAAAGAGGTTATTTTTGCTTTTATTTCTGGACAAAATCTTTATGTCCATATTTCACTGTTCCAGGTAGTGAAGTGCAAAAGCAAATGCATAAATCAGAAGCTTTCTACAAGCTGGGGAGAAGAAGAAAGAGACTTCCTCTACATAAATATATTTTGCACCAGCATCCTGAGTGATCCTCCATCAGATCACTGATTCAGAAGATGAACTAGATGGGTGCACTGAAGCACAGAATGGTTAGAAGTTTATAAACACTATCAGAAGGAATAGTTAGGCTCAGATCTGAGGTTCTGTACTAGCAGCCAGGCTCAGCAATCAGTCAGCAAGGGCTAGGGATATGATTTTCATACTGGCCTTTAGCAAATGCATAAGAACCCAAAGCACTGGTACTGATTTGAGTAGGAATAGGAACAGACCTACAGAAACAGCTATGAAATCACCTCATGTCTTCCTAGGTTTAAAAAAGTTTAAATCTAACACTTCAGGAAAATAAAGAAAAATCACCATCATTTATTTGGCCATGGAAGAATTACTAATTTCAAACTCAATTAAAATAATAAATAATGTTGCAGTTGGAAAAGCAAGAGGCCAGTGGGCTGGTAAACTACTTAACACCAGCTTTTATACACTCCATTGAGTAAGCAATGAACAATTCAGAGACTTTACATAATGGCTGTTCTCAGAAGGTACCACAGGAAAAAATTTAATTCTCGTGCACTTTAGCAGGGGAAGTAAGTAATGACTCAATGTCAAACAGGAAACTTTATAAAATGACTAAATGAAAATGGATGGCTTAGACATAAAGAGACAGCCAGTTTAATCGGTTGGTGGCTGTATTGTATTTTTCTAGACAGAAGATCCTTTCTTGTCTAAATGAGTAGAGGACTCCAGTTTTAAGAAATTAAGGTGTCCAAGATAAAATTGAAATTAAAAGTATTGAATTAGAAGTGATACTGACTGTCAGAGAAAGAAAGACTATACCTAATCAAGTAATTTACATTGTATTTTCTACCTACAAGACAAAATGCAGAGGGTTTGTCTCTGTTCCGTTACCAGGAAAACTGAGGCCTAAACAAATCAAGGGATTTGTACATGGAAACATTACTCCACAAGACTTGAACTCTAATCTGCAGTGGAAGAGACAGATCTGGAAACGGAAGAACAACACATGAAAAAAATTCAAAACAAGTTAGCTGAAAAATTAGAGGTGTAGCTACCTTGTTTGGATGTTAAGTATGCAGTTTTTAGTTGGACAGGCTAGAGAAAAGTGCAAAGCAATAAGTACTGTAGAACACTGATACATGTACATCTTTTTTTACTACAGTCGTGGTCAGCTGTGGAAACAGCAGTGACTGATATTTCTGATTCTTTTTTGAAAAAAAGGAAGTCGCTAAGACTTTGTCAAAGGCTCCTTCCTCTGTAATACTCGACATGTTTATAGCAGCTAGAACCAGCTTTTTGCATCAGAGAAGAGGTCTGCAGATACATACACCAAAAGAGATGCTTCTATATGTATACTTCAGGAATAATGGCCATGAGAAATGAAATCTTCTCTCAAAATTGAGCAAGAAAAGAAGTATATTATTTTTCAATATTGTCATGTTGATAGCCATAATTTTTAAAAATAGTGAATATTTTTCTATGACTGTTTGCTGCCTCTAGCCAACCGGTTATCATTCCTCTGATTGACCATAGTCATGAAAGCCTCAAGTTTTTTAACTCCCTTTTCTACTTTAGAATCCTCATCCATCTGTGTCAATGTCCAACTATATCGAATGCAGACCTATGGTAGCATAGTAGATTCCTAGTTTTCACTTACAAAAATTTTAAATTTTAAATAATTGCAGAGATTATAATTCTGGTGTTGTCTAAAAAACTCAGCAAGCATGCAGAAGCTGATGGCGTCATGCCATGGTTTCACCCCAGCCATCAGCCAAGCCTCAGCAGCCACTCGCTCACTCCCCCACCAGCAGGACTGGGGAGAGAATCAGAAGGGTAAAAAGGAGAAAAGTCACAGGTTGAGACAAAGCCACTTCATGAGGGACACCAAAAGCCATGCATTCAAACAAAGCAAAACAAGGAACAAAATCACTGCTTCCCAAAGGCAGGCAGGTGTTCAGCCATCTCCAGGAGAGCAGGGCCCCATCATGTGTAATGGTGACTTAGAAGACAAATGTCATCACTCCAAATGTCCTCTCCATCCTCCCTCTTCTCCCTAGCTTTATGCACAGAACAGGATGTCAGATGGTCTGGAAATCCCTTTGGTCAGTTGGCGTCACTTGTCCTATCTGTCTCTTCTCAACCTCCCATGCAATCCCAACTTCCTCATCAGCGTGGAAGTACAAAGAGCAGAAAAGGCCTTGGCTCTGTGTAAGTGTTGCTCAGCAATAACAAAAACATCTCTGTATTATCAACACTGTGTTCAGCACAAATTCAAAATATAGCTCCATAACAGCCACTGTGAGGAAAGCTGGCTCCATCATAAACAAAACCAGCACACATCATCATATAAATTTTCTAACTGTAAAATCATGACACTCCTAAAAGAATGAAGGGGCAAATCTGATCAGACTTTACGGTTTACATCTAGGTGGTAGCACAATTAGTCTAATTAATATATCATGTATCTTTACCATTATATAGAGATGCCTTCTGATGTCTTTCACAGTCCTGTGCAGACTCTAGAGAAAGCAGCCTCAGAACTTGCTCCATTTAATGACTGACTCGATTAGACTGAAGTAAAAATAAAAGGTGGAGGAGTGGGGAAAAGGGTGTTTTGTTGATTTCAGCAAGAATGGAGCTTTTATTACAGTGAAAAATGGTGAAACTTCCTTGAAATAATGCTCTCACCAGGTGGAATTTAATACTGACAACACAACAGAATTTCTCTAGTCTTCTTTTATATCTGGAGTTTCTCTTTGAATAGTCTGTCAGAATAAGCTTTTCTCATGCTTTAATAATTTTCACAGCATTCATATTTATTTTTCATCTTCATACTTATCTTTAGTTCACACCATTCTAGCCAGATATCAGATCATTTTTATGTGGCGTAATGTTCCTAGAAAAATGGCACAGCATGCAGGAGAACAGACAGCAGCACAATGAGGACCCACAGAGAATGATGAGTCAAGTGACAGAAAAGCCTCTGCAATCCACAAGATGCCTCATCATGTCCAACACAGTCACTATGTAACACACTATGACTTTCTAGTCCTTGTCTAATGGTCAACAACTGATTTGTGTCTTCTAGCTAAAACTTTGGCCAACAGTCTGTGTACTGATCAGGAAGAAAAAAAATCATTTTAATAGACCTTTTAATAGATCTAAAAGAAAATAAAATAACCTTCCAGAGTACAGACTGGCTTTTCTTAATTTGCATGTGTGATAAATGTGACATTGGGGTAAAAATTCATGATGAAAAATATAGAAATATATGTTAGATTGGTGTTAATATAAAAATGTGAAAAGGTATGGTCTGTAGAAAAATTTCTCTCAAGCTAGCCGGCTGCCGCTTCCCAGCCCGAGACAAAGAACGGGACAAGAGCCATCAAGATGTACAAAGACACTGGCCGACCAAGATAAGAATCAGCATCATACCCAGACAGAGAAATTCCTCCCCGAACGAAGAGGAATTCTCCGCTGGAGACTACACATCAGTGTAATCATGGACCGGCGAGCCCGATCCGCATGTGAAAGGAACCTTCCCGGAATACATTTATAAAGTTTGACAAATCCACGAAAACCATCCAAAGATGTATTTGGACTATTTGCTGGACTATTCCCCACACCTGTTTTGCCTCAGGACATGAAAAACCCTATAAAACCCCAGGCTGTGATCTGCTCCGTGTGGATTTGGGAAATCTGTACCTTAGGGTGCGGACTCCTGTCCACCCAGCGCTGCGCTGCCCGTCCTATTTGTGGTTTCTCTCTTTATCGGTGATTGGGATTGTTTTTCTAATAAATTGTTTCTTTATTAATCTGATTTTTGCTGTTGCATTTATAACAGTGAGGAATTATGATCACTGGAGTCAGTGAAAACATCTCACGACCAAGAAATACTCTCCTTAGATCTAGCTAATAGGCAGGATAGGATGTGTGAAGCTATGCACCTGGCTCACTCAGTCATTTCCTTTATGTATAAAACACTTTCTTTATAACATCTTGAAAAATGCATTTTCTACATTCAAGGCAAATAAGCAATGCATTTACAATAACCAGGACACAAGGGCAAAGAAGCTGGCATGGAAAAGAAGGGTGAGGATTTAGACAATGGATTGGCTACAGCTTGAAAGGTCACTGTGAAAAACTAGCAGCATTCCCAAGTGTCACCCTGTGTTCTTTAAATATAACGCTGTCTGATGTTCAGAAGTGGGATATGTTCCTAAATATCTATTTTGATTTTGGTACATGAAAAAAGGGAAGTTAATATACACTCGTAACCTGGTGTGTAGATTTGTAATGATTGCTTGGAACTAAGAGACTCTTCTGTAATTTACTCTGGTTAATCTTCAGTACGCAATTGCAAAAAAGCAGATTATACACATACCTTAAACCTCAAAAAGCCCTCAAACCTAAACCCCAAAGCAAACAAACAACAACAACAAAAAATCATTATTGTTATTCCAATTCTATTTTTCCCTTCCTTGATACACAAAACCTTAATTTCACTCCTTTAAATTGCAATGACTGGTGTAAGTCAGCCTTTGAACAGAAGGCTCAGCCCTGCAATAACACAAAGTAAAAGTTCACTCTCTTTGTAATCCCATCCAAGTCAACTCGATGGGATGGATCATGGTAGTAAACACTGCTGCACCTTGCTTACATAAATCCAATTACAAGACCAAATTCTGAACGTTTGCATGGTCGGGATTATATTCTTTATTGTCACCAGCTGCACTATTTTCATCTGGTAAGAAAAGTGGCAAGGCTGTGGCACTGTCTTTTAAGTTGTCACTGTGAATTCAGCAGGAATCACAGAATCCTAGCACAGAATAGTAGACAGTGTACCCATGTGGAGACAGCACATCAGATTTTGATAATCTTTTTAATTTGCTTCCAATACTTGCCAAGTTTAATTTATTTACTTTCATATATCTGCGGGAATAGATACTTTTTGAAAAAGCTTCCAATTTTACCATGACTTCATGAGCAAACGCAGTACGTAAGTATTTATAGAGCCATATCTTTTTTAGTTGTGCTTCTTTGCTCTCAGTTTCATGATAGCACTCCTGAATTGGCTGAGATCAGCCAGAGGTCCTGCACCTCCACCTCTCAAGTCATTCAACACTATCACACAAAATGGACAACAGACATCCAAAGATTTTATTTAGCTGCTGTGACTCCAGTGGCTTAGAAATACAGCAGTTAAAAACCTCAGAAAAAGGCAGAAATTTTTTGACCGCAACAGCAAAGGGTATGCAGAAAGATTATGTGGCCCATTGTAAAAACGTGGAATTTCTTATGAAGTCTTTCTGTAATTTGCATCTATTGTTTGCAATCCTAATGGGAAGCTGAATGTAATACATTGAAGCACAGCTCACTAGACAGAAAGAAACCTGAATTATGTCCTGCTGGGTTTGGACGTGATGTATATTTAATGAATAGTCTGAAACTGTTGAAAATTTCTAACTATGTAACATGGCCAAACACTACTCCTAAAAATCTGAATTTAGTCATGTTCTGAAAAAAAATAAACATGAATAACCATATTATGCACAAGAACTATGCACCAGTAACGGTATTGCTTCACTAAACATGAAGTTAAATAAAGTTATCTTTCAAATACAATAGGCATTTGTATTTGAAAGATACACGGGCAAGAGCTTATTCCTCAACTAGACAAGAATAAATATGTGATGATGATGATTTATGCTAACTTAGTATAAATACACATACATGCATTTGTTTTATTACAGGAATATTTATTTGTTTTTATAACTGAGATTAAAAATAACATCAGTATTATTTTGATGAACATCCCTCAGGTCTTCTAAAATGTGTCCAGAATGGCTTCATAGATTTGGGACTGGTACATTGAATCGAATACAATTCCTTCATTATGAAGTGAGAAGTTAATTCATGACAGAAGCATTCCATCTCTGTTGGACGGTCCTTGGATGTTTTTCCATGTCTACATTGGAATCCAAGTAGTTCTGATCTTGATCTTTGGTTTTCTATAAACATGGACTCCTGCAAACCATTATACCTCTACTTTAACCTCCCTCTGAAATCTGTGAATAATGATAATTAGCTCTTTTATGAACATAATTTTAGTGAGAAAAAGAATTAAAGGTGTTGTTATTTATGTAATGCCACTAAAAATATATGCTGTGGCAAGAAAATACTCCCATGACTTTCTTGATTTATTTCTTAGGCAGACATTGGGAAAACAAACATGAGGTTAAAGACTCTTTACATTAAAAATAGCACAGCTTCCCTTTTGCAATCTATTTTGCTCTGTTCTTTTGTCTTTTTTAATAATAAGTTTATTTTTATATTAAGATTGACATTTTGAATCAGAAGACTAAGATTTTTACTCTATCAGAAAAATTAAGTGATTGACTATCTCAATGTTTTCATTTTACAAATGCAAAATGTAGATTTCACAGATAAAGCACTAAAAGCACTGTTGAATCTGAATAGCATTTCCCACCACATTTTCAAAAGAGGCAAGAAAATTAACTGCAGGTTTGTGTGGCATAGAAGTGAGCACAAATAAGGAATATGCATTGTTATCTTGTGAATAGATTTGTCACATTGCTATCTAGAGCTTTTGTCTAGTGACAGTGGAATATCAAAAAGATACTGAATAATATAGCAAAAATTTATTGAGCCATGAGATCTAATCTTTGTCTGCATGTAATTGCCTTATTAAAAGATTTGCAAGCTTGCTCCTTCTGCAATTCTGAAGCAAGCCAAGAAAACCATGTTGTTATGAAACTCTAATCCTTGTGATATGAAAATACTGTGTAACTTAAACTGGAAATTAAAACTACAGCCCTCTGGTACTGTAGCAATGGTAAAAATGCTTCCGGTGCTACCATTGAAGCTGTGAACGGCACTTTGCAGAAGACTTCTTCCCCCTCCACCCGACCTGCTCCATCACTCTCACAAGCAGTGCCACAAGAGTTGTGTATGCAGACACCAGAATCCCATTTGTTTTGTAATAGGTATTATTTGGTGCCTCATTTTCTGTCTGTTGCTTTTTACCTGTCTGCAGCAGCCCACAGAGCATGAATAAGACAGGATCCCCCAGCTCTCCCAACCTCTCTGGTCCCTGGTTCCCAGCAATGTCACAGCCCAGCAGCAGGACAGAAGTAATTGCACCTTTCTGTTGCCAACACCCATTACAAATTGTCAGCTTTCATAAATAGTATGGCTAGATGAAACATTACTTTCTGCCCTTCAAATAATTTCCTTTTATTTATTGTGATGGTTTACTTTTCGATTGTATGGAAGGCATGGGACTGCTACCCTTGGCAACCAAAATGATTACATTTTTATCTGTGGATAAGGCAAGCTTCCCTACAAAGAGCTGTGCTAATTCAACTCATGCTTGGCCTGGATACACCCCAGAGAATAAAAGCCAGTTTTATTGTTCTCTCTGTCCTACATGCCATTTCAGAAACATCAGTTGCTTTACAGCTTTGGCTTCTGCACTTTCACCTTCAGAACTTAAAAGTAATGCTTTGGCAGCAGTTATACATAAAAATTTTGGCACTATTAAGAACATTTTACTTCTTGATAATTATATTTTTCCTTCAATCTAATCAAGACAAACTAGAAAAAGACTTGTGAATACTGCATCCCATGCTTTAACAGTACAGTGAACATCTACTTCCAGAATCACAAGTATGACTCGAGCACAATGAAATCTGAAAATTAAGCATGAATGTATGTGGTGATTAATTTAAACTTTTTGCCATCCCACACAAAATAAAATGATGCAGGTATTTTTGTTCCAAATTTTTTTCCTTTTATTTGTTATATAACCAAATGTCTAATTCACACAATGAGAATCAGATAAATACAAGGGATTAAATGTAGATGCAACAACATCTTACTGCATATAGATGGCATACGAAGATTGAAGTGCCTACAAGGGAAAAACTACATTGAAACAAGATTGAAGTCCTTTTGCTTACATTTACTTAATCCAACCCACAGAAATACGTAGCTGTAGAAAAGCAAATGAATGGACTACTCTAACAAGTCATGTGCCCCGGAGAGCAAAGTTTTAGGATTTGCTAAGCCAAAATCCTAACGAGCAACCGCCATAGAAATGGAGTTTTTTTTGAAGTGGTAAATAATAACTTTATGACAAAAAAAGTAATTTCTGAGGGCTTGAGGGTTTGACCCTCAGCTGGCATAAACCAGATATCCAACACAGGGGAAAGAAAAGTTCTGATGCAGAGGATGAGCACAGGGAAGGGCTGGAGGTAAGAAGAGGCAAAAGTGATGGGGTACAGCTGCTGTTACCATGCAGCCACCAGTAACTGGGCACCTTTCAGCTTTTACATTTCCATTTGTTGGTGGTTTTTGAAGAGGAACTTAGGAATGAGTGCTCCTGGTCTTTCCTGGTCACAGAGTTGCGATTTCCATAGTCTCAGCCTACTGATGTGAGCAGGTGGGTGTCCATGTACAAAGATGAAGTATTAAAATATGAAAAAATACATGATTTTTCTTTTTTTTCCTCTGTATGGGAAAGCATGCACAATGGCAATATCTTAAAGTACTGTACTTGGATAAAACTCTTTAAAAAGTAAACATGCCTGTTTGTTTCTTTTTTGTAAAAAAGTCATATTTGTATAAAAAAATTAGAACAGTGGATCATATTGCAGCACCTGGGGAAAGCAATGGCAATTCAATTCTATTAATTGTACATCCATCACTTTGTTATCCCCTGTCAGTTCCAAATTTTATTATTTTCCCCATATTGTTTTCATGTGATTGCAACTTACAGCTTGATGCACCATATTTTGACTTTAAAAGGACCGTAAACTTTCAGAGCAGGCATAATGTGTTCTTTCGTGCATAGTGTATCCAGCTGACCAGTGCTCCAGCTTCAAATACAAATATCAGACCTGTACCACATTACTTTTGCAATTTCAAATGATGGTCACCACTACCACAGTGGCAGAAGCAAACTTTGGTTACTGAGGATTCAGCTTTGAAATCTCTCTTTTAATGACTTTATCTAACAGCACATCAGACATCAGCTAAGTGTGTAGTAAAGAGCATTTCAAAGTATTAATTGTCTCTGTCAACACACACTTTTATAGATTTAGAATTAATCTAACAGCACCAGGGAAGGGGCCTGAAACGAGCTCCTATAAGCTCAGCTACAGAGGAGGTGGGTGTTAAAATTTCTGTTTTGAGAGGGAAGCCAAGGCATGGCAATTCTGAAAATTTCTGAGATGCAAATTTTAAGGGTAAAGCATTTATATGAATAAAAGGATAGGTCTGAAAAGTCAGGTAAAATCAAATGTTTATATGCAGCCACTGCCTAAATGGGTTTAGAGTCTGGCTTTCAAAGGTCATATAGACCTAGAGAGTTTGCAGGTATTCAGTGCTTTGGAAAAATAAGGACCTATGAGCTTCAAGTCAGAAATAATCATAAAAGAGAGGATGAACACTAAATGATAGATCAAAAATGTGGACATACTAGGTATTTCACCGTTTCAAAACAAACAAAATACTAGGTCTCTCTGGTACACTGAAATGCTTCATTTCTGAAAAGGGGCATCTTTATGACCCTCTGAGAAAGAAGTAGGACTATTAAATGATGTTGGAGAGAATTCCATAAAATTAGATTTTAGTCTTTCATAATATGATGATAACTAGAGGATATTTTCAAAGTCAGCAAAGGTTTTTTGGCATCTATTCAGCTGTGTTAAGGGAAATTGTGGGTTGGTTTTATTATTCACACTTAGCTTGTTGATCTCTTCTTCTGAGGTGTAATGCCTGACTTGTTATATGAGTTTGAAACAAGCGTATATTACCAGAAGTATTTTATTAGTATAATATATGGTTGAGGATAGAGTTTTAATTTTAATTGTTGTTTCTTCCTAGGCCAATGATTTTTATGTTAAATATAGTTGAAACTATATTTTTTTCAAAATTATAACCTATTGTTTTACACATTTATTAAGCTGTAACTAAGACAAGAGCCACATGATTATGTGTAGAAAATAGTATAGAAATTCTTCTGTCTCTAATGGATATGCTTCTAAAATATAAACATGGAGATTTGAATTGACAGACAGGTTGCTTGCCAACTCTAAATATGACATAATGTAAATTCAGACACAAATAAATATGCTTTTTTAGTATATGTTTCGAGTTACCACAACCAGTTTGGATGCAACCAACAATGTATGAGCCAAAATAAAAACAGTGGGTAGCAGAAAATTGGTGCAAACAGATTGGCGTCTACCAACTTGCATATGCTATGGTTTGCTAACTATCTGACTATTTTGGTAGAATACGGCATGTGTCCAATGCAAGCTTCTTTAGGAAAAAAAATAACCAAACAACAAAACACAGAGCATAATGAGGGACCAAGAAATATAAGTTCATATTTCTGTTACTGTTCAGGTCTTCTATTGAAAGAAGACATTTACATTCTAGAGATATCAAGAACTCTTCACTTTATATATGCACCTTAGGTTGCTCTGCAAAAAACCAGAAGCTTTAAAGATACTGCTGGTTGGATCACTACAGTTTATATTTAAACAATATTAAGAGTGGAGAAATAGGAATTTCTGAAGTTAGGATGCTGTTTGATTACTTGTAAACATAGCTGTAGCCTTTATTTAAGCCATTTTGAGGTGTTTAGATCTGTCCATTACAGGAGGAGCTCTGAATGGCTTTGGTAGGTCACTTCATTTAAGAGCAGCCTAGAATTTACTAAAGTACACAATCAAGACAGCAAATAAAGAGGGTATCCACACTGGTCTTTAGTCCTTCTGCCCTTAACCTCACAATCTCTGGTGAATTATGACCAAAGCCTCACAGAAGAATTTTCCTAGGAATTACTATTCTCAACCAAGCCAGAAAAAGCAGCAGCTGATTCATTCCTATCATTGTGTGCACCACCCGTTCTGGAGCATTGAATGATAGAAGATAAAGTGAACCACAGAACTGAAATTGCATCTCTGCATTTGCAAGGTTGGCACATTCACAGGGGTAAATCTAAATTTACACTGGGCCCTCCATATAAAGCTGAGTTAAGTTTCTTTGCCCCAGGGAAAAAAGTACCACAGAAGAAATTAAAATACAAGAGTTGCCCACAGTGTACTTGCTCAAATCTTAAGAAAAATACCATCATTTCTTCAACTAATATTATTTCATCTTCACAATACATAAAGTAACATAAGTGATTTAAATGGGACTAATTCAGGGGTTTTTTTTGTATTCCAGCCAAACTTTATTGAAAAGTAGATGGACTAGGATGATTGTGCTGCTTCAACCTCTGTTTCAAGAAAGGAGAAAGCATAAAACATATCAGCTGAAGCAATGGAGTGCTAAAGAAAACAGAAAAGAAATAAATATTTCATGCTGCATCAACACACAAACAAACAAACAAAATGTTTATTTCTTTCTCTTGATCAAGATGCTCTGACATTTGATCATCATTTATAAAACACATGCATATATTCCAAAGAAATCATAAATCAGGAGGAAACTGAGTAGGATACTGGAAGCCATGTGAGGTCACTGAAGTGGTTCTTAATTATCAAGAACCCCTCCACAGTAACAAAGATAACACACTCAAAACTATTGCCTCAAACTCTGTGAGGATAGGTGTTCTCTGCTGTATCCTTTAAACATGAATAAGAACTTGGGCTCTGCTGAGGAACAGAGAAGGAAATTCTAGGAAGTGACCCATTGCACAACTTGTCCTATGCCTAAGTATTCCACACTGAACAGAAACAGAAATTCTGGTATGTGCTCCTTACTCATACAAAACTCATGCATTTGGTCCTTTTCTGTTTCATAAAACTTCTTAGCTGTACTAGAGAACTAAGAGAATTATGAAGAACAATTCTAAAATTCAACTTGCATACTTCCACTTCTTTTGATGTTAAATCCTGAAATAATTCTGAAATTCTTAGTGATTGTTTATTTTAAACATGTAGAAAATTTAGGAATTATTTTTCTATTATTATCTGCATTCCAAGCACATAATGAAAGAATATGTCAAAGAGCAGAGCATACATTGAGGTGAAGTAGATCATGAAAACACAGACTGGTAGTATCCCTGATAGTTAATGTATGTTAAAGCAATTAAGAAGTTTCTACTCAGAAGGATAACACTTAATGTGCATTCTTATGAAACATTTGGGGGCAGGGTTTTTTTTCCTGTTTTCACTTTTTGTTTTGGCTCAGGCCATCTCTTTAAATCACCTTTCCTACCAAATCCACTTTTGCAATCCATTATTTTGTAACTGAATTTGACTGAAGAAATATTCAGATGTTCAGACTCTCAAGAATTGAACTCTGAGTTTCTAGAGCAACAGATACAAAACAGGGATAGTGTCACAAACTAAACCCTACCATGAAAATTTTTAATTTGTCCTTGGCAGACATTGTAGAAGGAGGCATTTAAAATGCTCAGCAGAAATGGAAGCAACTCATTTGTACATGTTTCTCGACAAGGTGAAGTGGCATTGATGTCTCCCGCCCAGAAGACAGAAAAATAATGGCCAGTAGTGAAGATAATAAAATTATTCTGGTATTATTTGCATATGACTTATGTAAATCATAACCTTAAATATTGATTGCAACAAAGTTAATGGGCACCTTAAAATTATTTTTAAAAAAAGGAACAAAAGAAGTAACACCTCAGTCCTGAAAAAATAACTTTTGTTCCATTTTGAATCCATCTTTATTAATCAAGTTTTTGCCTGGAGACTTGTAATCAGTCTGTATTATTTTATTCAGCTCTTGTTAGATATTTGCTTGGAGCATATCTTTGAAAGAAACAAAGTTCTCTGCCTTCTGCTTTGCACACACTGCAGTAAACTGTGTAAAGAAGAAACTGCTCATGGGCATATAGCTGATCAAGCAAAGATCACCCCAAGTATTGGGACAGGCAACACCTGTATCCAAGTATTATCTCTGACCTAGGAGGAGATTGACCAAGAGGGGGGAGGTTGACAAAGCTGGGGGAGAAGAATGTATCACTGATAATGGACACAAAGAATACAGATTTTATGGCGCACTTGGAAAGCNCCACAAGGAAAGCCAAAACAGCAACTATGCTCAGTTGCTCCAATTGGGTAAAAAATAATTCTGGCAAGAGGAGATTGTGACCCACTGACGCAAGAAACTCAGCCACTCAGAAGAGAAAGACTGAACATAAGATAATCAGCATTAGAAGTGCCAGAATAATTTAGCCAACAGAATAAGAACACTGTGTAGCCAATGACCATTGGCTCTTTCGATTGCTAAGATGTGTAAATAGTAAAAAGTTTTCTGGGGACCCCCACCACAGGGAAGCCAAGGGTGAATGACCACTAAGACATCACTGGATCCACAGATAGGGAATTTTTTCTGCTTGATCTCTCCCTGCCTCTCTCCCTCCTCTGTCTCTGTCCTATTCTCTCCCTCTCCCTTTCCCTCTCCTTCTCCCTCTCCTCCAGTATTTTTCTGCACAGTAACATTCTTTTCTTTCTTAACTTTTATTTTATCCCAAAGGTGACACCACTGTCACAGATGGGCTGAGCCTTGGGTACATCTTGGAGCTCACTGGCTTTGTCTGCACTGGACACAGGAGAAGTTTCTAGCAGCTTCTCACAGAAGCCACTCCTACAACCCTCCCCACCAAAACATTACCATACAAACCCAATACAGTGTTGTCCATAATGAAAAAGTCAAGAGTGTATCATTTTCCTGTAAAAAATATATATAACTGGCACTAGTGAAATTAACTGTTGTTTGATAGTTACTATTTTTACTTTTTATTTCTTCTTTCCCTTTACTTATCTTTATTCCTGGAACAATATTCAGTATTTAAATCTTGGTATAACAATCAGGATTTTTTTTTTTATTTCAGCATTAGTTCAGCTGTCACTGCCCTGTTTGGTGGGGCATTTTGAATAATCAGAAGGTTGTCAACACACTGTTCATCCTACATATTTGGATAGGTGATAACATAATTGTGCCACCCATGCACAAGAGAGAGAAAACCTTATTGTGTATTACTACTACTGTTACTACTGATAATAATTCTAATGAACTGTTACTACCACTACTAATTGTAATGAACCCCATTTATATACTGGGCACCACTTTCTACGGTGTGGAGCATCTCTTTGGTCAGTTCAAGTCCCCTCTCCTGGCCATGCTGCCTTCTTGTGCCTCACTGGCAGAGCATGAGCCACTGAGCAGTCTTTGACTCAGGGGAAGCAAATCTCAGCAGCAGCCAAAACAGCAGTGTGTTGGCAACATCATTTTCACATTGAATCCAAAACACAGCACTGTACCTGCTACTAAGCTGAAAACCAAATCAGCTGAAACAGGAAAGATGCATTGGACACCTCTGAAGAAAAGCTGCTTTCAGTTAGACACCTGTGAACTTTACAGGCTTGGGAATGTGGTTACAAGAAACCAGTAATAGCTTAAAAAACTAAATTAAATCAAATCCAAGGAGAATAGTAGTGAAAACTACATTTTAATATCTATTACAAAGTTTGGGGCTCAAACTAAAATCTCACTAAAGGTCTGTGGTTTTTAAATGGAAATCTAATTGTGTTTTGAATTTGTGCATTATCAGTTCCATTACAATTCCTAACCTAACCAGAATATTCATTAATCATTAAAAAAAAAAAGTCTATTAGAAGAGAATACTGGATAGAGAAAATGTTCTTATTTTAGGAATTCAAAAGTACACAGCTAGAGTGCTGAAGTGTCTTTAGGCTGTTGATCTGAGATGAAAAGGGAACATTTGAGTGTTTATGTTAACAGAAAAGCACAAGTCAGAGAATGGGACTTTCCACACACACATGGCAAGATCATTGTCTCCTCCAAATTAAGCTACTTTTCCAACATACTGTGAAGAGTGCTCTCTGAGTTTTATTAAGTTTAGGAATTCCAGCTTAGAAAATGAATCTTGTAGTGCACAGAGAAAAAAAAAATATTTCCCCTCCTTTCTGCTTTACCTGTGAATATGATTTCTGAATTAATTATAGTCACAGACTTGGAGTCTGGGGTGAGGATGAAAATTAATAGCTCTTGTTATTGATCCTTCCTCCTTACACTTTGTAACCACTCACTAGATTACTCACGGCATCATCACTTGGCTATGAAGTCCTGCTGCAGGCAGACACTCACACAAAACCCAGCACTACTTGCAGCGCGCTGAGTTTCAGCAGCAATTCACTTTCACTTACAAACCAATTTTATTGTGGCCTGAAATGCAAAGGGGAATCTTGGCCTTGTGACAGTCAGACAGGATTTTGCCAACAGATTGTTAGGCTATGCTAACAATTGGCTCCTCCTGCCACCAACTCTCCTATATCAAGATGCAGAGAAATGAAAGCTGAAGGGATATTGAGCCAGATTTTCATGTGGCATGTTACCAGATGCATATTTCATGCACTCTTTCAACTCCTTCTCAATGACTACTCCAATATCAAAACATCCTGGAAAGAAATTAATTGTGGGTGCTTATACAGTCTATTTACACACTTCTTAGTTTCCCCCTCCTCAAAAGCCTGGTCAATCTGTATATAGTATGGTCAAAAGCCTGATTTCAGCAAAGTGCCTCTGTCAGAACAAAGCACCAAATCGAGTCACATCACTAATAAGTCATAACACTTTAAATAAATTTAATTTAAATTAGGGCTTTTTTCTCAAGAACATTAGGTGCTTTTAAATCTAGTGGTAATCTTTTGTGATGCTACATCAAGGATTTCTACAGAGAGGAGAACGTTATTGCTAATATATAGAAAAAGCCATGTGTGAGATAGAAAGATTTGCATACATACACTTTTGCAGGTATGGCCTGATACTCACCTTCGGTAGGAACTTCCATCACTCAATTAATTAGCTAAATCAACAGATGCATCAGTTGTAGGCTTTGTGTATTATGTGGGTCTTTTTTTCTTTTTTTCTTTTTCTTTTTCTTTTTGCATATTCCTGAAGCCTTTAAGTATGTTCAACACCTATTTAAATTAGTGATGTGACCTGGCATGGAAGCAAGAAAGAATTTATTTTTAAAATGAAGACCAACTTTGAAGATCTTGGTTTTTTTCCATGTATTTCAAATATATAGTAAAGTCACCTGGAGCCCTTTTTCAGATTTTCATGTTTCAATAGGAATTTTAATGATGATGGATATAGATTTTCTCATTGATTTTGCCTTGGTTTATCCATTTACAAAATGCATGATAAAAATGGACTTATCACAAAACCAAGAAGACATCAACTTAAATTAATTCTAAGATGTTTGACTGAAAAGCATTTTGAAAGTAAAAGATAGTTTTACATTAGAAACAAATTACTTGAACAGTATAACCAAAATAAAACAAATATGCTAGTCTATTTATCTGTCTTTAAATCTTTCCTTGCCAAAGGCAAGGACTTGTCTTCCAAAAATTTATCTTTCATCAAAATGTTTGTAAGCTTGTCTTCTTCTAAAGGAAATAATGGAAGTCCACGTTGCCCCTAAGACTAGAGGTTAATGTGAAAAACAGTTTGCTCCAGCAACAGTGTCTCATGGTGATGAACGCACATGTACTAATGCACATTTCTAACCGTAGTCCTCCTAATGAGCCTGCTTCCTCTTCTGTTCAGTAGCCTCCAGAGTGGCTTCAGCAATCCTAAAAGAGAAAAAGCTCTTTGCCATGCAAACAGATAAAAAGGGTCAACCACATACAGATATTTCTCATTATGATGAAAAGCATTCCCATAAGGTCTTTTCTTATCTAGTGGATGGGGTATTGAAGAAAAGAAAAATAATGGAAAAGTTATTTCTTAAATGTAGTGGTATGATTCACATGCTTCTTGGTAATTGTTACAATGGATAAATAACGCAACCTTTCAAATTGTTGACAATTTGGAAAATCTGATTTTATCAGCCACTAGCTACATGTTCTCTCATCACAACTCTCATCTGTCTTTCCTTTCTGAGTGAAAATTTATTTTGGATTTTTTAGTCTTCTGACTTTTAAACTACATTTTGTGTTTTCACAATAAGTGAGGTTCTTTTCTTAACTCAATTCAAGACAGATAGCTGCAGAGGACTGACATGGAACAGCAGCCGGAAGGACCAAACTTCAGTTTCAAGTTAGCACACTTCCTACTCAGGTGCTCCCAAGTGAACGTAGGTACAACTGGCTGAAATGGGGTTTGCCGGCATTTTTCCTCCCGTACATTTCCTCGAATACTAACTTTTCAGGAGTGGGTGTTCACAACAGTAGCAGTTGTAACATGACAGAACACAGAGAAATCAAAAACCTTTGCTAGGAGGAGTGAGGGGAAATACAGTATCTCCCTGATCCCCATAAGGACATGAAGTGGGGTGAATCTCTCACTGCATTTGAACAACTGGACTTGGTGTGAAAGAGCAGAAACTAAATTATGTGTATCATTAAGCTAAGTAAGTATATTACAGAATTATCAGGTTGTGCTGTTACACCATTAGCTATTGTCACAAAGATACCACAATGAAATGGGGTTTTTTAGCTCTCTGGAGTACTGTTTGATGACATGGTATATTTCCTACTAATAAAGGCTGAGTATGTCTGTGTTTAGAATATGAATTTACTATCAAGAAAAGAATTACATATTAGATTCTGACTCTCTTTTCCAGATAGTACCTAAGGATGTCCTGGCCCCAAGGCAGAAAAGAAAATTTGAAACTGCTTACACAGGATCCCAAAATGAAAGACAGAAAGAAACAAGACAACTCCTGTCATTTCAGTTAGGAAACACACATGCTTTTCTGCCAGAGGTGTGTTTATAACTCAAGTGAGCAGTTCAGCTACACTGGGGAATGGCAAATCAACATCACATGAATTATAACGAGATATTTAAAGCAAAAATCCTAAATCATATAATCTTGGCAGAAAGCCAAGACCAAATATTTATAATTTACTAATATTCACTTTTCAGACTCCAGAATGAAGACATTTTTCTACCCAAAGTAATGCTCATCTATATATTTATTTATTATATTTGTATTATATTATAATTTATATATTTATTATATTTGTATTAATCAAATAAAACACTATGGAAACAATATATTCTCATCAAGTTAGATCCAAAAATAAATCCAAACACATGAACTGAAATAAAAATGTTAGCCATTTTCTTAGAGGATATAATAAGAAAAACATAGCAAGTGGGTTATATTCTGATGATATTTCCATTGGCTGATTAAAATCGGAGGGCATGACATTTACCTAGCATCTAATGAGAAACTAATTGTTCTTTGTTTGTCATATGTTACATAAATAACATCGACCCAAAAACACAGATTGTGGGAGCACAAAATCTGTTGAAATAGTGAAGACAGACATGCAAATGGGAAATGCATTTTTTACAAGAATTTTGGCTTTGAAATATCTCATAATCAGACGTTGTAATGACTGAGGAGATGAAACCTTATATCCATACTGTTCAGGTTCAGCTATATGTAAACTGGTATAAAACCCAGAAAAGGAGGTGAACAAGAAAAACCTCCAATATGAAAAAAGAAAGCTCTCATTCAGAAATTTAGGTAATCCACTGTAATAAACATGCTGCTATATTATTATTATTATTCTGAAAAGAATTTATGAATACATCAGAAGAGTAGTTAAAGAGAAATCTTTACCACCTACTATATTGTTCTACATTAATTAGTTGGGTTTTTTTTCTATTCCTTACATTTTTGAGGGACAGAAATCTTGTCAGTGTAAAGGTTTCCTTTTTTAAAAGATGGAATCATCCTGATCTCCTCAAATTCCAGACAATATTGCAGAAATTCATTCGTTTTCCCCCTGTCTTCAGTAACTTAAAACTGAGTGAACATAGAAGCAGGAGAGAGAGGCCCAGAAGAATCTAAGAACAAACTAAAGGAAAGTTACTTTTGATTCAACACCCAGTACAGGATACAGCAAACTCTCCCTGGTCTTCACTAGCTAACAGGACTTAATATTAATGAAGGAGAGTTCCTCTAAAAGCTGCAGAGAGATTAGGGACATTATAAAATAGGCAGAGAAGGACGTAGCTTTCAAAAATTTTCAAAAAGTACTTGCCCTTGCTAGGACTACAGGACTTTTGCTTAGGTGGTCTTTTGGAGCAAACATACCCAGTATACACTTTCTAAGTAAAAAATATGAAGGATAGTATTGCTCGAAATTACTCTTTTATTTTTCTTTTTAATGTTTTTTATAATTTCTTCCATCATGAACTATTCTCTTCTTTCCCACATCCCTTTACTAACACCTAACAATGAACACAACTTTGTGACCACCAAATGCTCAGGGACTTTGTTGAAACCTTTGTTCCTCCTAACATTTAATGGCAATGGCATCTCCTACCATTTTGCCTCAAAAATGAGTCTTTGTGCAAGAGTAGACCATCATTTCCACATGCTATGTGTGGAATGAGCCTTCCTACAGTCACAAACATCCACTCTCTGTCCATAGGTATGGACCGTTGCAGAGACCAGCATGATGACTTACATGGAAAACATTAAACTTGACTCTCATCTCTCAAGTTCTCTAGAAAAACTAGGGTCCAAAACCTAAGTTCTCTGTCATGGTTGTCACACAACCATGCATGAGAATTAATTTTTTTTTTTATGTATTCATTGTTTATATATAATTTTTAAGAAACAAAATGTTTGGGGTTTTTTTGTATGCTGCTCTCCAGCTCAGGCACAGAGAAATGCAAATAAGAAAAGCAAATCATAATTTCTTGTTTTTCCATAGATTCAAGGACCGCAGCAAGGTCAATAACAATATATTTGTGGTACCTGTCATAGGTAGGAAAACAACAGATAGAAGACAAGCTAATGTAAATAAAGGACTTTTGAGAATTTCAACTCCTTTTTATTTGATTTATCTAAACTCACACCATAAAGCAAACGAATGAAATGTGCCCTTGTGCCAGGACTGGGATTTATGACTACAGAGGAGCTCAGGTCTTCAGCTGGACAGCCCAGGAGCCTGAGGGGAAGTTGTTGAGCCAAGGAGGAGGCAGCAGCATGAGTTCATGACGTGCAGGGAAGACAGAAGAGGAGGCAGTATTTTCCAGCCAAAGCTGCCTACAAGCCACGGGCTCGCATGGCTCCTTATCATGTGAACTAACAGGCTGTATCAGAGGGGTGATGTCAGTCTCTGGGAAGGAAAGAACAGTGTGTGAGAAGTGGGGAATCAGAGAAGAGTGTTTTGCAGACACGACAGTTTTTGTGTGGATGTGCACATGGCATTTTACAGTGAGAAACTTCTCTTCCTATACATGCACAAACAGCATCTTCCTGGACTGGACTCCACTCACTGAACTGCTGCTATTACACCTCTCCAGCCACAGGGACTGGAGCAGGGGAGCAGTTTCGGGCAACGACCAGGAGGGTGCCATGAGGATGGCACGGGTTGCCAAGCACAGGGGACGCGGTGTAGGACGGCGCCAGCTCCACGCTGGGCAGGCGGGGCG
>VWZU01002038.1:672-12514 GCA_013397095.1 Sterrhoptilus dennistouni
GGACAGTGCCGGGGTGGGGACAGGGCCAGGTCGGGGGGGGGACAGTGCCCAGGTGGGCGGGGACAGTGTCAGAGCGGGAACAATGCGGGGTGAGGACAGTGCCACCATGGGGACAGTGCCTAGGCGGGGACAGTACCAGGCTGGGGACAGTTCCCTCTCCCCGCACAGACCCCGGAGCCGATGGTGCCCCAGGAAGGAGCTGCAGGCAAAGCACAAAGCCAACCCCGCCGTGCTGTCAGTAACCCCTGGGCTGCCCCAAGGGCTCTGCACGTCCCCGGCTGTGCCAGGAGCCGTCCCGCCGCACAGGGGACACCACTGCGGGCAGGACTGGCCTGTCAGGGGGATGGCAGGACACGGGTGACCTGCTGGGCTCTGATGTGACAAGGAAAGAGGCACACAGCACCCTCGAGCTCGTTGGGGGTCACCCTGCAGGACCCCAGAGCAGCCCATTCCATCACCCAGGAGCTGGGAATGGCTCTGGGTGCTGCATCCAGAGCCCAGCACCAGCTCCAGAGTGTTACAGATTTCCTCAAGGCAGGAGGTCATGATTTATTAACAAGACTTTGAACTGCCCTGACTAAAACCTAATCTGAGGCCTTGGTAAGGCCTTGAAGCCATAACGCAGTTAAAATTCCTTTAAGTTTGTGGCGCAATTAAAAATAGCTATCAAAGTGTTTTTAAAAAAAAGTATTAAAGTTTGAAAGTCGCTGAGTAAAGTAGTTAATAAATACGCATTGAACCACCTTAACTGTAAGTTAAATAATGTATGTTTGCATTCTTTCCCTCACTGTGTGCCAATGACTGAGCTATCCAAAGTGTAAACGATATAAAAATGTATAAAAAAACCACCATTTCAGTAGAAATAAAAAAAAGTTGCGCAGTTTTAATCACAGGTCCAGTTCTCCTTTTTATCTTAGTTGCCCTAGCGAAACTGGAGGGTGTGGAGGAATGATGGAGATGGTTTCCTGGAGGGAAAAACAAAAAACCCTTCCCCAAAGGCTGGGCTGTCCCAGAACTCTGTGGGATGATAAAGAACAAGATCTCCTGTCCAGCCTGGACTGCTGGACCCCCACCACCACCACCACCCCACCCCAGGACCCCTGACTCACCTTTCCCTTTCACTCGGGCACGGCTGATCCTCCTCCTGCTCCCCGAGGATCCCCTTTGGCCCCTCCGGGGGGATTGTCCAGCCTGGAGTGACACCCTGGTCACTGCTGGGAGATGCTCCAGCACTGGGGGGCTCTGCCCTGTCCCTGCCAGGGGAAAGGGGAGATGAGGGCAGGACAGGGAGAGCCCAGACTCTGCTGTACCCTCAGTTTTACCTCCCACAGGGGTTGTCTGCAGCTCACCCCAGCCTTCCCTGTGAGCACAGAGCAGAGGAAAGATGGCAATTCACTCCAGGCAGAGTGACAGAGCTACATTCAGAGGGAATCACCCCTGGCAGGAGCCCCAGCTGCAGCCTTGGCCCTCCCCATCCCGCACACCAAGTGCATCCCAGAGGATCTGCTCAGCACAGTTTTGTTTTATTTTATTTAAAACAGATGACCAGTCCTGGCAGGGCTTTATTAATCTGTGAGCAGCTGTCCAGGACACTGGAGATGCTGCCCTGAACTGGGTGTTCAGGACAGGCTTAGAAACACAGAATGGTCTGGTTGGAAGGGACATTAAAGGCCATCCAGTTCTGTGCCTGCTTCAAGTACCCCAGGCTGCTCCAAGCCCCAGTGTCCATCCCAGGGATCCAGGGGCAGCCACAGCTGCTCTGGGAATTCCATTCCAACCCCTCCCAGGGAACAATTCCTGCCCAATCTCCCATCCAGCCCTTCCCAAAGCCATTCCCTGTGTCCTGTCCCTGCATCCCTTGTCCCCAGTCCCTCTCCAGCTCTCCTGGAGCCCCTTTAGAGGCTCTGAGCTCTCCCTGGAGGCTTCTCCTCTCCAGCAGGCAGGAGCAATCCCTGCACCCCAGCCAGGAGCACCAACAGTGCCACAACACCCCACAGGGGCCTGTCCCAGCTGCCCAAGGTGATATTTGCACCCTGGCACTCCAGAACACATCCCCGTGGCCTGCTCCATGCTCTCCCTGCAGGCAGGGGAGCAGCTCTGGCTCTCCTCAACAGCAAAGCTCAGAGCTCCTCCAAAATATGACAGGCTGACACTGGAGATGTCACATCCTCTACCACACCTTGCTGAAAGGAAAGAGAGCTGGGGTGGGGATGAAGCCTTTAATCCCTCATCTTCATCCCATGCTCAACAGGCAGCACTGGGGGAGGAACTGAAGGGTATTTATGTTACAGAATATTCCAAGAGCTCTCCCATCCTGCCCACAGGGAGGGGCTGGGAGCCCCCCATCATCCCAGCCCTGGGGTCTGCAGAGAAACCTCACAATAACTCAAATTCCCTCTCTCGTGGATGTGTTTATAACACAGATGGAGATGTCCTGGATTGCCTGGGGTCACAGCCAGTGCTGCTGTCACCTCCTGGACTGGAGGGTTGAAGGACAGCCCTGTCACAGTCCCCCTCTGTCCCTGGCCATGTGCCCCAGAAGCTCTGCTGGTGCCAGAGCCCCACAGACACAGGTAAACGGTGCCAAAGCTCTGTCCTGGACAAGCAGGAACCAGCACACAGCTGAGGTGACCCTGTTCAGGGATCCAGGGTCATTTCCAAGCCACTTCTAAATGTTCCTGTTTTCGTGATAATCAAAACCACTTCTTCATTTGTTCAGCTGAATCGATTTGCTGACATTCCCTGTGAGCTCCATCTGCCACCCATCAAAATTAAAGCTTTTCCTCAGCAAATTTATTTGCCCCTGGGAAAAACCAAACCAATCTGGGATTGCCTTTTTCACTGGGGCACCCGCAGCTCTCCCGGCACACAGAGGTGTTTACACTCCCCCCTGTCTCCCAGGAGCTCCCCAGGCTCACACAAAGCCTCCTCTCTCCGTGCCTTCATTGCAAAAGGCTTTTTAAGAGGCAAACAGGACAGGAATAAATGCTCTGTCTCTTCAGCTAAAGCAGGCAGTCTCACAGCTTTGGGTGAAAGAGTCTCAGAGGACAGAGCTTTCAAAATAATAATGAATAAATTATAGTAAAGAGTTTCTGTGGGACTCCCAGGCCATTAAATTCCTCCACTCATCTCCCAGAGGGTTTGAGGCTCGCTGCCTGCAGAAATCACTCTTAACACACACACCCAGGAGATTCAAATCCACTCCATGCTGCAGCACAGAGAGCCCTGAGATCAAACACGATCCCACCTGGAGCTGGGCATCTCCAGCCCCCAAAACAGGCACGGGGGAGACACAGACCCTTATCTCCTCCAGCCACCAGAATCTGGCTCCCATGACCAGCCAGATCCCACAGAGCCAGCCATCCATCCATCCATCCATCCATCCATCCATCCATACCTCCATCCATCCATCCCTCCATCCCTCCATCCATCCATCCATCCATCCATCCATCCATCCATCCCTCCATCCATCCATCCATCCATCCATCCATCCATCCATCCCTCCATCCTTCCATCCATCCATCCCTCCATCCATCCATCCCTCCATCCATCCCTCCATCCCTCCATCCTCCCCCAGGGACTCACCCCAGCACTCACTCCTGAGCCCTGGCTCTCCCAGCTGTTCCATGACCCCCACGCAGGCTCAGGATCCTCTCCAGCAATGTCCAAGCTCAGATTTAGCTGCCACGAGCCTTTGATCAAAGGAGGGAGGGAAAAATCCCAAATCCAAACCAGTAAATAGAAGGCCCAAGGGAGCAGAGATACAGTCGGGGAAGGTACAAATTAAATTGTAAGCTGGGGAGAGATGGCGGTCCTGCAACAGCTCCGTTCTCTCCTGGCTCCCACGAGCAAAAAGTCAACTCCTCCTAACTTTCCTTCTCACATTCCAACCCCGGGACTGACCTTAACCTGCAGTTTTGTCGGAGTCTCCAGCAAACTGCCCATTCAGCTGGTTGGCCTGGGAGTTAATGACTTTCTTTTAAAATTTAACACCGTTCTCCATCACAAACTTCAGTCTGGCAGCACTGGGGTCTGCCTTTGGCTGGATATTCAAATCCAAACAAGTGCTTAGACAGTTATTCCAGGCCAAAGGGTAACGTCTGCACACAGAAAACCCACAAGGCTGAGGCTGCCTTTGGAACTAAAGAAACTAAATCAAGGCTGGGAAAAAATTATCAGGCTGCCCAGATGGTAAGAGGATTGCAAGAAGGAGGGTTTGGGCTATTTTGGGGCAATCCTGAGGGCAGATTTCTGGGATTAGCACAGCCTGGTATATAGGGCAGACACAAACCACAGCAGTTTCCAGCAGTGGGGACACTGCAGCCCCTCTTCCCCAGGGCCCAGCTGAGGTGCTGCTGTCCCTGACACCACCTCTGCAGCAGGCACAGCTGAGCCTTTCCCTGGAAAACTCTAATTAGGAACCCAACAAAGAGGCAGACTGGCACATTAGCAAATCCTTTTCCAATCTGAGGCCCAAGAAAGGTTTCTCCTCCTGCCAGGGTATTTTAGGTACACCACCCTCTCTCTGCTCACATCCCAGAGTGTGAGCATCCCAGATCTGAGCCAGAGCAGCAGCAGCAACATCCCCAGTGTGGTCTTTGCTGCTGCCTTTGCCCCCCTGTCTTCTCTTTTTGAGGCAGATGCACCCAGGACTCCACATTCCTGGAAAATTGCCCCTCCCAGCTGGGAGAGAACAGTGTTAAACCAGCACTGAGCCAAGCTCATGGGCTGCTCCTGCTCACTGCCCACTGCCCAAAAACCATCCATCCCCTTCCACAGTGTCCTCACAGGCAGCACACCATCCCAGCACAGCACTCGGCTCAGCCCTGCTGCTCTGCCAAAATATCAGAGCCTTGGCAACACCCAGAGTCTCACGAGAACTGTGTCTCTGCCTTTTCACAGGACTTGATGTGTCTGGCATTTGGGGTAACAAACTTCTCTGGCTGATGACTTTTCTAACCCTCCCTCTCTGCCCCTTCCCTACAAAATGCACGGTCTGGCAGGGAGCAGCCTGCAGCAATTCCTGGGCTCTGGGAAGGGCTGTCAGAACTCAGGATGGTTGTGGCAGAGTATTTTTAGGCCAGGCAGAGGCTCTGTGACAAACCCCAGGGGAGCAGGAGCTGGCACAGCCCCTGGGTGTCTCACCAGGGATGCAGAGCACAGAACAGTCTCTCTGTGCACAACCACTTGTCCCTGTGCCCATCTTTTGGCAGGGCCAGGATTGCTGGAAACAGTTCACCTTGTCCCTTTGCCATTGCCAAACCGCGGCAGCTGTGACCGCAGCGTGGTCTGTGTAAGAGCTGCTCCATGAACCAGCTCCTCTCAGGGAAAAGGTGAGCAGCAGGGAAAAGGTGAGAGCAAGAAGCTCTTGTTATATTTCAGTTCAGATTTTCTTCTGCCTTGAACACTCTAAACCTGCAGAAACTGCCTGGCTTCTTCCCCTGCTGCCCTGGGGCTGGGGAGGGAGACATCCAGGGTTAATTCAGGAGAGGGATCCCTTTGAGGCACAGGGGAGCTTCCTGATCCCTCCAGAAACATCCTGTACAGAACATCTCCTTTAGGTCTTTCCTCACCCTTCACAGTGAGGAAACAGCAACTAGAGAGTAGAACCCACAAGGGGTAATTTTAGATAATTAGCTTTAAGGCATTAATGGCATTGTGTGGTAAAAGCTGATAGGCCAAAAAAAGGCTTATAGTGGGTTACAATTAAGAAATAGTTTAGTTTCTGATTGTGATGGTGTGAATTATAGCATCTGTACTGTCTCACCCTTCACATGAGACTAAAAATAGAATAAAAGTTCTTAAAACACCTCAGAGGGTGTTTTAAAACACCTCAGGGTTATCCATGTGTTGTGGATTCCCCATCCCTGGAAGTGTCCAAGGCCAGGCTGGACAGGACTTGGAGCAGTCTGGGATAGAGGGAGGTGTCCCTGCCACAACAATGGTCTGGGACTGGATGGGCTTTAAGGTCTCTCCCACCCCAAACCAGTCTGGGATTCCATGATTCCATAATTCCAAGGCACACAGCACATCCCATTCCCTCTGAGCAGGCTGAGAGGAGACACTGACCCCAAAGCACTAATGGGACATCATAAATTATTTTTTTCTTCTTCTTTTTTTTTTAATCCTTTTCCCCTTTTTCCATGCCTACCCTGCAGGATAACAGCAGGCTGGGCACACACCTGGCTTAGAAACAGCACCCAAACTCCTGAGAAATTTTCCAGCTCGAGGCTTTGCCCTTGGTTTTGCATTTCCTCATGGCAAATCCCTTTCTCAGGCCAGGTGTTTAACACACACACACCTGTCTCACAGCCTCGACCTGGTTAAAAACCCAGTGAATTACAGCAGCACATCAGCTCACAGCACCATTCTTCTCCACTCTGAATGACACAGAAGAGCAGCACCATGAGACATTTCTGCTCTTTTAGAGGATGTCTGATCTGAGCTCCCAGTGCTGCTGCAGCATTTTGACAAATGCTGAGTATTAATGCATTGTTGATTTATTTTAATGCAATAAAAACAACGTAATAACCCAGTTGGGTCTTTAGTGGCACTTCTCATAAAAGAGATCGGTTTCAATAGAGCAAAAGGTCTCTTTGGGAATTATGTTTTTTTGGCCTTAGAATGGTCAAATGGATCAAAGTAATGAAGTTAAAAGAGCTTAGGGAGTTATTGCCTGTCACCTGAGCTGAACTGCTGTGCTCAGTCTGGAGCTGCAGGAAATAGCTGAGCTCTCCTCTCAGGCACCTCTCATGGGCTCTGCTCCCCAGCCTGACACTGCTCTGCCTCCTGATGAGCCAGGTTAGCTCATTCATTTCACAGAAAATCAAATATTTCTGGCACTTGGCACCTAAATGGATTTGACCAGGGGATGTGGCAGGAGGAGATGGAGATCAAATGCCAGAAATCTTAGACTGGTTTGGGCTGGGAGAGACCTTCAAATTCATCCCATTTCCATCCCTTCCATGGGCAGGGACACCTCCCAGTCCTCTCCAAGCCCTGTCCTGCCTGGCCTTGGACACTGCCAGGGATCCAGGGCCTCCCCACCCTCAGAGGGAACAATTCCTGCCCAAAATCTAACTAAATGTATCCTCCTTTAGTTTAAAGCCATTTTCCCTTGTCCTGGGGCACAACAGAAAGGGGTGAGTTGCCCTTTTGCTTGACAGAAATCTTCTTTGTCCCCATTCCCAGGCTGGACAAAGTAAACCAATTGAACTAACATTTTTGTGTTCAATTAAACTGGTCTAGAGTGGGGGTCCTGCTTCAAGAGCAGCTGCCTCCTTTCTTCCCCCAGGACTGTGATCCTGACTCCCCCCTATAGCCCAAGCATGAAAACAGGCACACAGAGTGTCTCCAGCTAGAACAGACCCAGAATGATCATCAAGCCCCTCTCCCTTGCAGGATTAGAATTAAATGAATTAAATCCTCTGACTGATCACATCCTCCAGATGTTTCTGCTGCCTTGGTGCCATGACCACTTCCCCACCCACCATCCTCTCAGGGAGGATTTTTTACAAGAATATTTAAGGAGATAAGTATATTCAAGAACAATGAAGAAAATAAAAGCAGAGCCATTGGGTCAGACAAAGCTCCTGTTTCGTGTCAGAAGGTGATGCCCAAGGGAGGACATAACAACTGTTGCACTGGTTGAAGTGAGGAAAAGAAGGGAAGTTTATTATGATTTGGGGTTTAAATAGGATTTGGAATGTGAATAAGGACTGGGAGATGAGGGGAACACCCCTCTGACTCCAGTGGTCAAACCAGCAGTCCATCACAGAGAAAAATGAAAACAATTTACTTTTGTTTATGTTACATTTGTGAGAGACTCCACTAGAAAGAATGCAAACAATATCAGAAAGCTAAAGAATGAAAGTGACAGAGCCACTGGGTCAGACAAAGCTCCTGTTTCATGTCAGAAGGTGATGCCCAAGTGAGAACACAACAACAGAACAGGCACAAGACATTTCCCAAAAGAGCTGCCCAGCCTCAAACCATTTCCAGTTCAAGGACTGTTCACTCCCATAGGGTCAGCTTTAATGTACATCTGGCAGACACAGAAGGAGTTGGATCCCATTTGTGCAGTGGCACGCCATTAGCCCAGCCTTGCTGGGGCACCTCTGTGGATTAATTGGTATCCTGGATCAATTAGCCCAGCACAGCCTGATTATTGCCTATATTATTTAACCATGATCCCATTACCTGTAATCAGGAAGGCATTCCCTCCCCTGGGAGCTGGGAGCACTCACTCTCCCCACGTTATCACACAGCACAGGGCCATCTGTCCAGGTGAGGGGATGTCTGACCCTGCTGCAGAGCTCTGGCACAAACAGGAGCAAAGATTCATGGTGCCACAAACCTGAATGAACGCCAGGAGAGGTGACACAGAGGTTACCCTACAGCTTTCCTTCCCAAAGCACTTTCCAAAGGGAATAACAAAGTTACACTTAATGCAATAGTCGGTCTACAAGGCTGAAAATAGCTCCTGAGCTGGTACACAGGATTTGTCCAGGTCTCTGTCTTAGGTCACAATAGGAAAGGCCACTCCCTCAGCAGAATCTCAGGCTGGCGCTTTTTTGACAGTTTAAACTGCTGAATTAGTTTATGGGTAAAAAAAAAAAAGGATGCCAGGAAGATATTTTGAGAGTGCTGCACTCAGAGAACTTCCTCAGAGGTGAGCTAAACTGAGAGGGCCTGAGGTGGGAAGAGAAGTGTGTGAGTGACACCTCCATGGGACAGCTCCATCCTCTGGGACCAGGCTCCTGCCTGCACTGCCTGGCCTGTCTTTAGGGGAAGGAAAATGGAACAATTCCAGGCACCAGCTCTAAGTTAGAGGCCTGATGTACTTAAAATTTAGAGATTATAATGACCAAGTAAAAGCTTATTTCCTTTTAAAAAGGATGCTGCCAAGTGTTTCACATTCATCCTTCTGCAGACAAAAGGAAAAAAAAAATTAAGAAACAGAGCAGTCATGGACAGTCTCTCAAGGAAATTTAAATTGGTAAATGCAAACCATCCAGTACCAGTTTGGGATGAGTCCCTGTGTCCTGCTTTTTCCAACACCAGTTTGGGATGTGTCCCTGTGTCTCTTCTTCACACAACACCAGTTTGGGATGTATCCTTGTGTCCTGCCTCCATCCAACACCAGTTTGGGACGTATCCCTGTGTCCTGCCTTCATCCAACATCAGTTCGGGATGAGTCCCAGTGTCTCTTCTTCATCCACCACCAGTTTGGGATGAGTCCCAGTGTCCNCAGTTTGGGATGAGTCCCTGTGTCCTGCTTTTTCCAACACCAGTTTGGGATGTGTCCCTGTGTTTCTTCCTTCATCCAACACCAGTTTGGGATGTATCCTTGTGTCCTGCCTCCATCCAACACCAGTTTGGGACGTATCCCTGTGTCCTGCCTTCATCCAACATCAGTTCGGGATGAGTCCCAGTGTCTCTTCTTCATCCACCACCAGTTTGGGATGAGTCCCAGTGTCCCTGAATTCATCCAACACCAGTTTGGGCTCTTTCCCTGTGTCCCCACTCCAGTTTGGGATGTGTCCCTGTGTCTCTTCTTCACACAACACCAGTTTGGGATGTATCCCTGTGTCCCCACTCCAGTTTGCGCTGTGTCCCCGTGTCCCTGCCATCCCCTTTGTGACCACAGTGTCCCCTGCAGATAGTTTTTCCCCTGCCCTGAGCTCTGCCGGTCCCTGTGAGTCACCGAGCCAGCTCTGGCAGCAGCTCCAGCAGATCTGCTCAGCTCTAATGAGACAGGGGAGGTGCGAGGTGACTCACGGGGATAGGAACGCACTGAACTGGTTCTCAGAGGCTCAAGACCTCACAGTTAATCCTGCAGCCCCAAAACATTCCGAGCAGAGCCAGGGAGTGCCCAGAAGGAAGGGTTTTGCACTTCAGGACTCTCCTGTGCACCGTGTCCTGGCACACCTCACCCCCGATTTTATGATTTTAAGACAGGAAGAGTTATCTGCAGCATCTTATTTACAGGACTTGGATGGCCCCCATCAAAACAGGGCTGGAAATAATACAGGTGTTCCACAATGACTGCCCTACATCTGAATAATCTGTATTTTTGTATTAATATTTCTTTGTTTGGCCATGATGATACTGATGTGTCATTTCCACAGAAAAGACAAGTGAGATTCAAGCCCCTCTGTACTAACAGTGGGTTCTGAGGAGTGCAAACACTGCTGGGTAAAAGCTCTGTGCCTGCAGCTAAACCATAAATGCCACATTTTTGAGCAAATTTGTGAAAAACAAGCAGGCTAAGGGAGTGCCCACCCTCACTGTGGGCTTAAAACTCACAGTGTTCGTGTCCTGACGTGAGTGCAGAGTCACACAGAATCACAGAATGTGGAAGGGACCTTAAAGATCATCTCATTCCACCCCTGCCATGGGCAGGGACACCTCTCACTGTCCCAGCAGAGATGGAGTTTATTAATCCAATCACTGGAACAGGCCCTGCTGTACTCAGTGTGTGCTTCCCCCAGCACAAATCACATTTACCTGGGCTCACAAATTTCTGTGAACTCTCCCTACAACAATAACACTGCCCTTGAGAATAGAAAATTCCAATTTTCCATGGAAAAGAGCTGTGCTGTCAATCACTGATCACGATTTCGAGTGTCACCCCAACACAGCACCGAATTAATCTGCTTTCTTGCACTTTGAGCTTATTTAATTACCTGGCCAGGTAATCAACAGGGATAAATTCTCATGGGATTACAGGGTTTAGGCCAGGCATGGGGTCAGTGGGGCAGTGATGGAGCTCTCTGTGCCCTCACAGAGAAGAGGCCAGACACCCCTGTGGGGAAAAACAGCTGTTATTTCCTGTTGAAAATGATGTATCTTTCCTAAATAATTGTTTTAATTAATTGCAACCACTTTCAGCTAGCACTAGTTAAGTCTCTTCACAGGCTCTTACAATTACTTTGATCAATAAATAACCAAAACCTCACATTTGCTAAAAGTAACCCTGCCAAGCTTCAATAAACAAAGCCAAAGGGAGCTGGACATTGGACATCTGGGATCTTAAATTTATGACCCTTTTCAAGGGTGTTGGAGTGAGGAGAAAACGCAGAGGAGATTAAGGCCTGGAAAGCTGGAGATTCTGAGAAAAAGATTATAAAAGTAATAAAGTACATGGACCAGAATAGCATGAAATTAGCAACCAAGAGCAGATAGAATGCTAAATAACAAAGAGAATTATGTAACTTAGAGCCAATGAACTTTATTTGTTTGCTAAAAATGTATAAATAAATGAAATGTATAAATAAGTGAAAAAGTTTTATACTTGAGTTGGTGCAGAGGCTGGAACTTTGTTTGTGAGCCACACACACTCTTGGCCAAGGATACAGTAATGCCTCACTCACTGACAGTGTCAGACAGTGTTAGAGGGAGTTTTATCGATCCCAAGGATTTTGGAGGGTCTTGGTGACATTCCCACAGGTGCCAGTCCTGCCCCAGGGCTACACCAGTTCCCTGTGCCCAGGCTCTGCCCCCTGTGCCCTGGGTCTGCTCCAGCCCCGACAGCCCCTCAGCCCCCTAAACCCACAGTGACCGTGGTGTGACCACCTACACCTGAACCTGTCCCATCACCTACACCTGAACCTGTTCCTTCACCTACACCTGAACCTGTCCCATCACCAACACCTGAACCTGTCCCATCACCTACACCTGAATCTGTCCCTTAACCTACACCTGAACCTGTTCCTTCACCTACACCTGAACCTGTTCCTTCACCTACACCTGAACCTGTTCCTTCACCTCCACCTGAACGTGTTCCTTCACCTACACCTGAACCTGTTCCTTCACCGACACCTGAACCTGTCCCATCACC
>VWZU01002038.1:13348-27997 GCA_013397095.1 Sterrhoptilus dennistouni
GGCCGGGGGCGCCGCGTCCCCCGAGATCCCCCCGGTTCTGAGGGGATCCCGCCGGGATACCCCCGTCCCGCAGGGATACCCCCGCTCCTGACGCCGCCTTTTGCCTTGCAGGAGGCCCAGCATGGCGGAGAGACCGGAGGATCTGAACCTGCCCAACGCCGTCATCACCCGCATCATCAAGGAGGCGGTGGGTGCCGGGCCCCGCGGGCCAGAGGAGCGGGGAGTCTGGAGAGCCTGGGCCCGGGAGGTGCTGGACCCGGGAGATCCTGGCCTCTGGAGAGCCTGGTCCCAGGAGATTCTGGCCCCGGGAGATCCTGGTCCCAGGAGATCCTGGTCCCGAGAGATCCTGGTCCCGGGAGATCCTGGTCCCGGGAGATTCTGGCCTCTGGAGAGCCCAGCCCCGGGAGATCCTGGTCCCGGGAGATCCTGGTCCCGGGAGATTCTGGCCTCTGGAGACCCCGATCCCGAGAGATCCTGGCCTCTGGAGATCGTGGCGCCGGGAGATTCTGGCCTCTGGAGAGCCTGGTCCCGGGAGATCCTGGCCTCGAGAGATCCTGGCCCTGGGAGATCCTGGTCCCGGGAGATTCTGGTCCCAGGAGATCCTGGTCCCGGGAGATTCTGGTCCCGGGAGATCCTGGTCCCAGGAGATCCTGGCCCTGGGAGACTCCCGGGTCCTGCCCCGAGCTGTGTCCCCACCCGCGGGGTTCTGCTCTGGGCTGTCCCTGCTCGGCTACACTTGCACCAGTGTCTCAAAGGATGCTCTACCAGTGCAGTTCCTGCAGTGGAACTGTCAGAACCAGGTCCTCCAAAAGCTCAGCACACAAGTCTATGTTTATGTAAAAATCCAGAGTAATTCCCAGTGGTTAGTTTAGTAGGTTTGGTCTGGAGCTGTGAGGTGTTGCTGAGTGGATCTGGGCCTGGCAGGCACAGGATGAGTTACATGGAGACAGTGGCCAGACCCCAAACTCCAGAGTCCAAACTGGAGGTTTGCTCAGTTTGGTTTACTCCAAACTGGGCTTGTGCTCAGTTCTGTGCCTTTGAGGGACACATTCCTACTGCCCTTGACTTCCAGAGCTCCTGTCCTTCTGACCCCTCTGAGCACCTTAAACTGACACGTGAAACACAAGAGTTTAAGTCGATTTTAGCAGCCGCTGATGAAAGCTGGGTTTGTTTTTCAGCTTCCTGATGGAGTCAATATTTCCAAAGAAGCGCGGAGCGCGATCTCCCGAGCAGCCAGTGTGTTTGTGCTCTATGCAACATCCTGGTAAGGACCTGCTGCAGCTCTCACTGGGGCCCTTGATTGATGATAATTCACCTCTGCTGGCCTGGGGACTCTGTCCCAGTGTTGGTTTCTGTATTGTGTGTATAAATAAACCAGTCTGGCAGGCTGCAGGAGGTGGGTTTAGACTGCCCAGAGCAGCCCATGGGAAGGGAGCTGAGCTCTGGACACAGCAATGTCCCAAAAAGAGGTGTCCCAAACTGCCATTAACCTTCCAGCGTGGCTGCACAGCCTCCCTGGCCAAGGCAGGAGCACTTAACTCACTTTCAGGGTCTTCATCACAAAGCTGTGTTGGGGCAAGAGCTGCCACAGAGGACACAGTTACATTTTGGGGTGGGTTGGCATGTTCTCTACAGGCAATCACTTTCTCTAGTGTCAGGTGTTTCCAGGGCTGTGTGGAACTGTCACAGCCAAGGTTTCTCCTTCTCCTGCTTGTGGAAAAGGTCTGTGCAAGCAGAAATTAACACTGTAGGAAAGCCACTGTAAAAAATGTCTCAAACCTCCTTTAATAAATGATAAAGTTTAGGGGATGTGTTTTTTAAGTTGTACGTGACTTTAACAAACAAGATGGAGTTGCTAACAGTTCCAAATTACCTCTCTTTTTGGTTCTGCCTAGTGCAAATAACTTTGCCATGAAGGGGAAGAGGAAAACCCTGAATGCTGGGGACGTGCTCTCTGCCATGGAGGAGATGGAGTTCCAGAGATTTGTGGCCCCTCTGAAGGAATCCCTGGAAGGTACCGTGCTCTGTGGGTGTCCAGGGACTCTGAGAGGCACCAAGTCCTGTTTTTTCTTAAACACTGGACAAGCAACACTTATTGCCTGTCTTGTTTCTCTTCTCTTTGCCCAGCATCCTACACTGCAGTTTGCCTGGGGAATAACTAATGTGCACCTTAACGGGAACTGGGATAACATTATTGCACAACTGATGAGGATTGAGAAAGTCTCATCTGCTCTCACTCCCCTATTATGTTTATCTAAGGAAAGCCGTAGGTGCTGCCTGTAAATGTGACCTCCTGCATCCTTTTCAGCACTTTTCTGCTGAAATTTAACCTGATTTCCTATGGAGCTGCTCAGCACAGCTCAGCTCGTAGGGTGAGTTGTGCTCTGAGTTCCCTGCTCCCCTCCAAAGCCAGGAGAGCAAGTGGACATTTGGACCTCAGCCACTGACCTGTCCCTGCCAGGGCCCAACCCCTCACTGTGCCCTCTCCTCCAGTTTACAGGCGTGAGCAGAAGGGAAAGAAGGAGGCCAGGAAAGATAAAGACAAGAAGGCAGACTCGGAGGAGCAAGATAAGAGCCGAGAGGAGGACAACGATGACGACGATGACAGGATGGAGGAGGAAGAACAAAACGATGAGGAGGAGGTGGACAACTGAGCTCAGGGCTGGGGTGTGCTCAGAGGGGTATAAAGGCTGTAAATCCACCTTCCTGTGTCCCCTGGTTTCCATCAGAGCTGTGTACTGCCCCTCTGTGGCCTGTCATTTGTACAGAAAGGACTCAGCTGAAGCTTTTCCCTGGGCCTGGGGGGTTTTGGCCCTCCCCAGGCTCTGGGCAGCTGCTATTTGGGCTTTTGATGCTGGGCTGTCTCTGAAAGAGAGGAAAAAAGAACTGGTGGGTGTTCAGTGCAGAAACTGGCCAGGAGAACATGGGACTGCTCAATGTGAAGGGTTGAATCCAGTAGATCTTTCACAGATCACTTCTGGGGTGTAGAACACAGGTGATGATGTCCAGAGGCTTGGAAGCTGCACCTTGAAGCTTTTGATCCGAGTGAGTTGGTCTTTTTTCCCTTTGTTTCCTGTGCCTCCCCTCCCTGCTGTGCTGTGACAGTGACACTGTGTCCTTCAGCCTGAGCAGCAGCACAAGGGTGGCTGTACAGGAACCACGAGTTCACTCACTGACTCACCCAAACTAACCCAAATCCAGTGCTGACGGTGTAAACTGCGCACCGAAAGTGTCTTTGAGACACAAAGAGGAGATTGATTGAAAATCTGAAGCACAATGAGAGGCTAAAATGAGGAGCAAGGGCTGAAAACAAGTGGCTTTGTGCAGTGCTGGGGGTGTGACAGGCCACTGGGGTCTGGTGGTCTCACCTGTCCCCCTGCAGCAGCAGCAGCAGCTCCTGCAGCCAGCTGAGGTGTGGTAGATCAGAGTGGTGAATTGTGGTGGTTGTTTTTTCCTCTTTTCCCAGCTGGAATGACCTAATTCCATCCAAAGTCCCTCACTGGTCATTCCAGGAACATGAATGTCTCTGGGAGGGCAGCAGGAGCAGGGTGTGCCCACCCTGGGGGCCCGTGTGGTGTCAAAAAAGGCTCCTGCAAGAAAGACAGGTTGAGAGAAGCTGTTGGTGTTCCTTGTGCTAGTGTACGTTTGTGCTTTTCCACTTAAACTCTTAGTTCTGATGCCTTTCTCACCCAGAAAGTTTTAGGTGTATTTAAAACCCCAAAGTTTTAATGATGTGCAGTTTTAAAATAGCACTTGGTGAGGAATCCTGGATCCTTTCCACCACAACACGGTGGCAGCTACCCACAAGAACCCCCCTGCCTTCCTGCTTTTCTGGCACGCTGGATTTTCACACACACACAAGCCCAGCTTCTGAAAAGAACTGAACCAACAGAGATTATTTTCTGCTGTCTAGTTTCTGCTGGCATTCAGTCAGGCTGTGGAAAGCCTGAGCTGATTTGTTCCCAACCTCTCTGATAAACACCCACCTTCCAGCTCTTTTCCTCTCTTTTTTGGTTTTTTTTGTGTTTTTTTTTTCTCTTCAGCACATATCTGGGGTGCATATTCCAGAAGGGAATGAGATCTAAATAAAAGCCTGATTTTTTTATTTTTTTTTTTACAGAAATGGAGTCTCTTATTTCAGTCAGTTATAAAACGAGCAGGTTGTGGTTGCATAAGTGGAATGGGAGCAATGCAGTGGGAAATGCTCTGGGAAATGGTTTCTGGAGCAGCTGATGTGGAGGAGGATGAGGGGAGGATGAAGGCTGCTGCAGCCTGGCCTCTGTGAGAGAGGAGGGGGTTTCCAGGTCACTGATGTTTGCTGGGAGAAGGAGCTTTCAGCTCACCCTCACTCCGGGGAGAGGTTCCGGGCTGGGGGGAAGATCCAGGATCTGGATCCAGGGAATGGTGCTTTGGTGGGGGAGCTGCAGAATGGAGGATGCTGCACTTATCCTGATCCTGGCATCTCCCCTGAGGTGCTCTGGGCTTCCCTGGGCCTGGCAGAGCCCCAGCACTCCAAAGCCCAGCTCCAGGTGCCTCTGCAGCACGCCAAACCCTGCTCCACACCACCCCAATGTCCTGCCCCAACACTCCAGAATCCCAAAACCTGGCTCCAGATCCTCCCACAGCACCCTAGAACTGGACTGCACAGACCTCCAACAGCCCAAAACCCTGCTCCATTGCCCTCCTCAGCACCCCAAAACCTGGCTGTGGGTCCTGCAGCACCGCAGAGCTTTGCTCAGCCTCCATGAACCCCCAAAACCTGAACTTCTGCACCCCCCATCACCCCAAAGCTCTGCTCCGTGCTCCCAAAACGCCAAAACCTGGCTCTGAGTCCCCCTGCATCACTCCCAAACCTCGCTCCAGGTGCCCCTACAGCACCCCAGAGCTGATCGCTTGGCCTCAGCACCCCGGGGCCGTGCCCCATGCCCCCCGGGGGCCCATCCCCGCTGCTGACCCTAAATCCTGACCCCAAATCCCGGCCCCGCTCCCCCCGCGCCGCCTTTTCCCGCGCTCCGCCTTTTCCCGCGCTCCGCCGCGCGAGACTTCCCGCCATTCCCTCCTCCGCGCGGCGGGGGCGGGGCTATGCTGATTACTGGGGGGCGTGGTTATGCAAATCGCGCTGGAGCTGCTGTAGCGCGGCCGGAGCGGACGCGGCGATCGGTGAGTGCTGGGACCGGGAACGGGACCGAGAACCGGGCTGGGAACGGGGCCGGGAGCGGGCACAGAGCTGGAATTTGGGGTGTTTGTCCCTTCTCCCGTCCCCGACCTTGCAGGGCTGCCGGGGAATGGCTGCAGGGACAGGGCCCTGCCGCGCTTGGGGACAGGCAGGAAGGGCAGCCCCGGGTAACGCAGCAAGGACAACCCGGGTTTTGCTCCGTTTTTACTCCGGTTTTTACTCTGGGTTTGCTCCGTCGCCGTGGCAACCGAGCAGCGTGTGGTGCTGCTGAGAACTGGCGTCGGTCCCAAATTCCCGCGTGTCCTGGGCTGTGTTTCCAGACCCCTGAGCATCCCGTTCCCCTCCTGGGGCGGGGGACCTGCCCTGGCAGCTTGACCTTTGTAGGCAACTCCTAATTAACCCTGGGATAACTTGGTTGTGAATTAACCCGCAGTTCTGTTGTCTGCCTGGGCAGCTCCACTTTCCTAGAGGCGCTGGAGGAGACAGGCACAGGACCATCCAGGGCTCTAAAACTGTCACAGTTACACAACTCCAGTGGCCACTTACTGCTGGACAATGAAAGCTGTGGAGCTGGGCAAAGCTCACACACAAACCAATTGTCAGCTATCCCATGGCTGAGGCTTCTTCTGCACCAAAGTTTCATTCTCCAGCAGACCCAGCAGCAATTCTGTGATCAGACCAGTAAGAATTACACTTCCCTGAGGGCTCAATTCCCACCACCAGTGGAAGGGGCTGTGGGAAGGGAGCTCTCCTGGGATGAAATGTTTGGCTGCAGGGCAGAGGAACAGCTGCACAACCTCAACGAGGGGCTGTTTGTGCAGAGCAGCTCCAAAGGACTTCTGGCTGCTCACACAGGGCTACATCCCAGTCCGTCCCCAGATGGGATTTTGGGAGCTTGGGATTTAACTAAACAGTTGTACCCATGGCTGAGGCTGAAATGCTGGGACACCTCCTGCTGCCAGGATGGGACCAGAAGGAACAAACACTCCCAGCTCCTGGAGCTGCCGGGTTTGGCTCCATCCAGTCCATCCCCAAAAATTATCCCACCATGTGCTGGGTCCTGCCACTGGGAAAAGTCATTTCCCATCCCTGGAGAGCAGCGGGACACCTGGGCAGTGCCCCAGGCACAGCTGCAGGTTTGGGGAGCTTCATTTAATTCATTTCACTGGGGAGCAAAGGTGAAGCCACTCTGCTGCCGACCTGTCCTTGAGCTTTGAGCAAAGAGCTGTAAAAGGACAGGTTTGGGCTTTGCGTGTTGAGGAAAGGTTCATTCTCTCTGCCAGGAGCTCTGCAGGATCTCCCAGGGGGAGCAGCCCCAGCCCAGGTGGAGCAATGTCCCCATTGCAAACCCTTCTGTCCTGTCCTCCTTCCCCAGTGTCCCCTGGCTGTGTCACCCCGGTGTCCCCTGGCTGTGCCACTCCAATGTCCCCTGGCTGTGTCACCTCGGTGTCTCCTGGCTGTGCCACTCCAATGTCCCCTGGCTGTGCCACTCCAATGTCCCCTGGCTGTGTCACCCCGGTGTCCCCTGGCTGTGCCACCCCGGTGTCCCCGTCCCATTGAGTGCCCTGCATGGACAGCAGCTTGTCCTGGACGTGGGGCTGGGAAAGAGGATGAAAAGGTGTCTTGTCTCAGCCCTGACACCTCGACAGTAAAAGGGTTTGGTATCAGGATGAACCTCACCCATCCCTGTGAGCTCTTGTTTGCCCCAAGGAGTGACAGCAGGAAAAAAGAGGAGGCTGTTCTGGGTTAATTGATGGATTTATTCGTCAGGGGATCTGCCCCAGCAGACACCCCTCAGCAGGAGCAGAGGGGAGGAAAAGAGAGGGGAAAAAAAAGCAGGAAACCCCTCCAATGCAACACCTTTTATTGGGGGGAGGAACTCAGGGATGGGTTTAACTGGGGACAAATCAGGGTCTGGCTCTGCAGGTAAATGACACACAGTGTAACACATCAATAACTCGGGTGGGGAGACAGCTGAAGTCTTGTCCAGTCACTTGGGGTCCTCACAGAAACTTTCCAGACTTTGGGAGAGACCCCAAAGTGACAGACAAGGCCCAGGGGCTGGATAACTTCTGACTGACACATAACTGGGGTTGGGGTAAAACCAATGAGGGTGGGACACGGGTGACACGGGGGCAAACCATTACAACTTATAAAAAGGAACATAAAACAAGGAACAAATACATACATAAAACTGATAAAACCAAAACCACACCACTACATCAGGACCCAGCCCAGCTCTTATCTGGGCGCTGCAATCCCACCCTCTCCCTGCTCCTCCTCCTCCTCCTGAGCTCAGCTGTTGGAGCTGTGGCTTCTATCTGTCCCCTCCAGCCAGGTGCCTCTGGTCCCACCCTGGCTTCCCTCCCTCTCCCCTCCCTCCCTCTGGTGGGATTAACTGTTTAAAGCATTTTTTGGATTCTTGAGGTGGGTTTTTGTTGGCTGAGCCCTTTGTTTTCCATTTCCTGGAGCTGTGCCTGGAGCTGCCAGCTCTGGTTCCCTGTCTGTCCCTGGGCTCAGGACTGGGGGCAGCACTCCAAGGGCTAAAAATGACTTGCCAGAGGATGCCATGGGCTGTCAGCTGCTCTGCAGCCCCCACCAGCACCACCTGATGGTTTTATTTGGGGTTTTTATACATGTAAGCCTTTAACCAAGAGGGGGCTTTCCTCATCCCCAAGCAGAAGTTATTCTTTGGGGTATGAGAGGCTCAATTCCAGCCCTGGACTGAACATAATTCTGCTTTGTTCCAACTGTCCTGTGCACTGGGGTGCTCTGTCAGAGTTTGGCTCTATATTAAAACCTCTTAAGGGTCTTGAGTGTGTAAAATAGGTGAAAACACCTCATACTAAGGTTTTCCAGAAGAGCTGAGCCATCTCCTGCCCAGCTCTGTTACTGGCTGGTGCCAGTGTCAAACTTTGTGCCCTGAATTCTGCACTGTGAGCTGTGAGCTGTGCCTGCAGAGAGACTCTGCTCCCACTCTGTTCTGCAGAGAGAGTTTGGATGCAGGCTGGGGGTCAGAGAGGTTTTACTGCCTGGGGAATCCCTCTTGGGATGGAAACAAGGCTGCTCCCCTCAGATGGGTCCCTCCTGCTGTTCCACCTGCCCTGCCCAGGAGACTCACAGGAATCCACTTGCCCTTTCAGAATGCTGTCTCAGCTCTGCTCCTGCCCACCTCCCTCAGGCTCCAGCCCTTCAGCAGGAACTTTGCTTTGTCTCACAGGGCACCCAAGCTCCTCTGCACAGGGTGTTCATCCCTGTGTGAGCAGCCAGAAGTCCTTTGGAGCTGCTCTGCACAAAGAGCCCCTCGTTGAGGTTGTGCAGCTGTTCCTCTGCCCTGCAGCCAAAAACTTCACCCCAAGAGAGCTCCCTTCCCACAGCCCCTTCCACTGGTGGTGGGAATTGAGCCCTTAGGGAAGTGTAATTCTTAATGGTCTGATCACAGAATTGCTGCTGGGTCTGCTGGAGAATGGAACTTTGGTGCAGAAGAAGCCTCAGCCATGGGATAGCTGACAATTGATTTGTGTGTGAGTTTTGCCCAGCTCCACAGCTTTCATTGTCCAGCAGTAAGTGGCCACTGGAGTTGTGTAACTGTGACAGTTTTAGAGCCCTGGATGGTCCTGTGCCTGTCTCCTCCAGTGCCTCTACTCTTCTGTAACTGCACCTTCACACTGCAGCCATAAATGTGTGGTGCTGCACAGAATTATGGAATTATTTGGGTTGGAAGGGACCTTAAAGATCACACAGAGCAGCTCTGTGTCCTCTCCATACAAAAACTGTGTCACACGATTCCTCAGCACTAAGGGAAAGTAAAGTGAATGAAGAATGACCCTCTTGGAGCTCAGGGAGAGGAGCCTGCAGAGGGTGAATGTGATTCTGCTGGGGGAGGTTGTCAGGGGCTGGAAATGGGGGGCACTGGGAGGTTTGTGGGGAGGAGTCACTGACACCCCTGTTAAAGGGAAGGACTGATGGGAGTCCTGCAGCACCCCTGGGTGCCTGCTGTAGGTGGGGCGGAGCTGCCTGGGCTGCAGCTCATGGCCTGGCAGTGTCTGCCTGGATCCCAGCCCCTCCTCACATCGAGCAGCAGCTCAGCAGGGCCCCACTGGTTTATTCTGGTGTTTCAGAGCCTCCCTCCCTGAGAGCAGAGCCCAGCATGCAGGCAGACTCCGTTCTCCACAGCGGCTACTTCCACCCCGTGCTGCGCTCCTGGCAGGGCACGGCCGCCACCTTCGATGCCTCCAACCTCATCTACCCCATCTTTGTAACGTGAGTGAGGAGGTGCCTGGAGCCTCTGCAGCCCCCTGAGCTCTTAAATAGGTTTAGAAATCCTGTGGACAAGTCTGGGAGAGAGGGCTCTTTCCCACATCCAATGCTCATGTCTCTGTCCCATCCACCTCCCACAGTGACAGCCCTGATGCCGTGGAGCCAATTCCCAGCCTTCCTGGACAAGCCAGGTATGAATCCAGCCCTCCAGTCACTCAGGGGAGGGTTCATTAATGCCCTGAGCATGAGGCAGGGGGAGGCTTCCAGCCCTCTGGTTCTCCTTTGGAGATCTCCCAGCATCGGGCAAAGTGGGAAGGTTCATCCACTAAGGGAGTGGAGGGAATCGTGCAGGGAATGCTGGAAGTGTGTCAGTGCTGGGAGGGTCTGGCTCTGTCCCAGAGCACTCCCAGGCTGTGGGCTGGGCACACAGGGAGCCTGGAAGTGACCAGGTGTTTCCAGCAGCAGCCACAAAACCTCTGCAAGGGTGTGGGATCTGGTCCTGCACTGGATCCCACTGGAGTGGGAGCTCCGCTTTGCATTTGCTGCCACGTTACAGGGCTTTGGGCAGGGCTGCTGTGGTGGGAAAGTGGGCTGGATCTGCACCAGGGACACCAAGATAAGGGATCCAAGGGCAGGGTATGCCCATCCCTCCAGAGCAGTGTCCAGGCCAGGCAGATAATGCTCCTGGAGCCCCAGATAAGGGCTCAGATTGTTCCTCCCAGTGTTCAGGCAACACCTCCCCTGTACCTCCAGGCAGTGCCTGGTGATGCTGGATTGCTCACAGGGCAATATCCCAGCCCCAGGGCAGCTCTCCCCATGGAGCAGCTCTGGGTTCCTGGCAGCTGCTTCCCTTTGCCCTGCTCAGGTATGGAGTGAACAAGCTGGAGGGGATGCTGCGGCCCCTTGTCGAGGATGGCCTCAAGTGTGTGCTCATTTTTGGGGTGCCCAGCAAGGTCCACAAGGTCAGTGTTTGTGTCTGGGGGTGCTGGGATACCCACAGGGCTGTCAGAGCAATGTGGGGCTGGGTGGGGGGTGATCCTGATCAAACAGGAGCAGTTCAGGGTCTCTGGCTGGGATTACAGCCCACTCAGCACAGCAGATGGGGATGAGGAATTGCAGTGACACAGAAAGTCCCCAGAGCTCTGCAGGTGGCTCCAAAACCTGCCTTGGCTGCCCGTCACCCTTTTCCCTCAGTGGGGTCACACCATCCAGCCTTTGGGGTCCCACAGTTCAGCAAACACTTCCTGGGCAGAGCTGCTGCCACGGAGGAGCTGGTGGGAAGTGTCAGCCCTGCATTCTGAGGTGTTTCTGCCCTCACAGGATGAGAGAGGCTCTGCTGCTGATGCCGAGGGCACTCCTGCCATCCAGGCCATCAGGAAGATCCGCTCCACCTTCCCAGAGCTGCTGGTTGCCTGTGATGTGTGTCTGTGCCCTTACACCTCACACGGGCACTGTGGTGAGCACAGGGCTGGGCTGGGCTGTGCTCCTCTGGGAGCCTCTGGCATTTGCCCTCTGCTGCTGAGGGTCTGGTCAGCTCCTGCTCCAACACTTGGCTTCCCTGTATTGGTGTAGTTGATCCTGGGTGACCTCTCCTGGGGGTGGGAGGCACAGGTGGTTCAGACTCTCCCTCAGGACCCCTGAGTCTGAACACCCCTCCATGTCCCCTTCCCTTCCCTTCCCTTCCCTTCCCTTCCCTTCCCTTCCCTTCCCTGGAGCACCCACATGCTGTATCCAGTTCCCAGAGGGCTCCTGGTCCTTATCCACCTCCCTTAACACATGAAATTCCCCACTGCTTCCCTGAGCATCTCCCCAGCTTGTCCCCAGAGCCACAGTGAGGCCCCAGCTGTCCCTGGCCTGTGTAAGCCCAGGTTTGTGTTGCAGGGATCCTGCGTGAAGACGGCACCATCCAGAACGAGCTCAGCTGCCAGCGCCTGGCCGAGGTGGCTCTGGCTTATGCCAAAGCAGGTGGGGAGCCCCAGGCAGTGACACCCCAGTTTGGCTCTCACAGAGCTGCTCTTCTCTAGCTTTAGGGAGAGCCAAAAGTGACCTGACTCCAGCTGGGAGTGCAGCCCTGTCCTGTCTGTCCCTGCAGGCTGCCACATCGTGGCCCCCTCGGACATGATGGATGGAAGGATTGCAGCCATGAAACAGGCTCTGATCTCCAACGACCTGGGCAACAAGGTGAGCCAGGGACCTGCCTGTGTGTGGTGGTTTGAAAGAAAAACGAGTGAGAGGCTCCACGTCACAAATACAATTTAATAAGAAGAAAGGTAAAATAAAATAAAATCAATGCAGTAACACAAAAGAGCACTGACAGAGTCAGAACACAGCCTGAGCAGGGTGGTGGGAGCAGTCCAGGTGAGGGGCTCTTCCTGAAGCAGTGATCCCACAGAAAGGTCTGGCAGCTCTGCTCCTCTGGGAATCCAGTGGCTCAGGGCTGCTTGTCCTGTCCCAAATCCCAGATTCTCTGCAGGTGGGAATGCTTGGCTCCTCCCCCTGGGCGGAGCATCTCCCAATGGGATGAGGAGTCGTGCAGTGGGTCCTTGATGGCCCATTAAACAGAGAGAGCTCCTGGAGGGAGTTCCCTGTGAGTCCTGGGCAAGGCATTGATGGGCCATGAGCAGAAGAGCCCAAAGGAGGGGCCTGGGAAAACACTGCCCCACCTGGTTCCAACAGCTCATGGGGATGGGGATGGAATAAATACTTTGTGTACATCCTACACTGCAACCCAGGACAATGTGCCACAGGCACAGCCATGGAGGCTGCAGCTCAGGGGACAGGGCAAGTGGCAGAGGGACAGAGCAATGGCCTTGGCACAGTGAGGTGCCAGAGCTCTGGCAGGGGGAGGATAAAGCTGTGGGAGGGAATTTGTCCTGTCCCAGCACTGGGATGTGGCCCTGAGCTCCCAGCCCTGACTGTCCCTCTCTGCCCTGCAGGTCTCAGTGATGAGCTACAGTGCCAAGTTTGCTTCGTGCTTCTACGGCCCCTTCAGGTGGGTCTGTCCCCCAGCCAGGTGTGCCCAGCTGGGGCCAGGCTGCCTGGGAGGGCATTCCCAGGGAGTTATTTGGGAAAGGGGCTGGGCTGCACGTCGGGCCACACTGGTCACTTCGCAGCACACTATTCCTACTTCTCCATGCAAAAAAGAGACAAATGGACCTTCCCAGGAGAGGCTGGATGGCAGGAAGGTCACTGAAGGGTGATCTTCCACCCACCCTGCTTGGGTGCTGGTGGCAAGGCAGGCAGAAAGGGAGCTGCCTGCAGCTTCCAGGAGCAGTCAGGAGTCACAGGAGTCAGTGTTGCCCCACAGGGTGACTTCAGGGACAAGCCTCAGCTTTAGTCAGCTGTTAGACCTTGTCCCAAGGACAGGCTGACCCTGGCAGGGTATCCCCGAGGAACCTTGGAAAATTTTACACAGATCCTGGGCATGGGGAGGGCAGTGGGTGTTGAAACAGCTGCCAGCCTGGGCCTGTAGGACCTCTCAGAGCAATCCCTGGGTGCTGAAATGCATCAGGAGTGCCCCCTTTTTCTGGCTCAGTGACTCAGACGCTTGTCCTGGCCTGTCCTCGCGTTTCTGAAGCTGCAGGAGGTGGGAGGCAGGGATTGCTCACCCTGTGCCCTCTGCCCCTGAGCAGGGACGCGGCGCTGTCCAAACCTGCCTTTGGGGACCGGCGCTGTTACCAGCTGCCCCCGGGGGCCCGGGGCCTGGCCATGCGTGCTGTGGTGAGTGTGGGGTGTGGGCTGGGACACCTTCAGTGGGGTCAGTGTGGGGTGTGGGGTTATGGCTCTGGGGTGGGACAGCCTCAATGGGTTGAGTGTGGGGTGTGGGGTGAGACAGCCTCAGTGGGATGAGTATGGGGTTATGAGTGTAGGATGGGACGCTCTCAATGGGATGAGTGTGGGGTTATGGGTGTAGGGTGGGACAGCCTCAGTGGGGTGAGTGTGAGGTTATGGCTGTGGGGTGGGACACGCTCAGTGGGGTAAGTGTGCGGTGTGGGGTTATGGCTGTGGGATTATGGCTGTGGGGTGGGACACCCTCAGTGGAGTGTGGGGTTATGGCTTTGGGGTGGGACACCCTCACATGGGGCCGGGGTGATCACACCCTGCAGGACTGGGGGCAAATAAGAGGTTGGGAGTCAAACAGTCAAGAGCCTTCCCCTTCCATGAGCCAAAGAAACACGAGGCCCATGAGCCTGGCAGAGCTGTCCCCAGTGTGTCCCCAAGGGCTGAGCTGTGTGAGCTGGCCCCAGTGTGTCCCCGAGGACTGAGCTGTGTGAGCTGTGCAGTGCTGTCCCCGAGGACTGAGCTGTGTGAGCTGTGCAGTGCTGTCCCCGAGGACTGAGCTCTGGGAGCTGTGCAGTGCTGTCCCCGAGGACTGAGCTGTGTGAGCTGTGCAGTGCTGTCCCCGAGGACTGAGCTCTGGGAGCTGTGCAGTGCTGTCCCCGAGGACTGAGCTCTGGGTGCTGTGCAGTGCTGTCCCCGAGGACTGAGCTGTGTGAGCTGTGCAGTGCTGTCCCCGAGGACTGAGCCGTGTGAGCTGTGCAGTGCTGTCCCCGAGGACTGAGCTCTGGGTGCTGTGCAGTGCTGTCCCCATGCCCTGCTGTGCCTGGGGCTCTCAGCTGCAGGGACACGAAGCCATCACCTCTCCCTGTGTGTATGGCGAGGAGAGCATCAGCCATCTGGGCCAGGAGGGGCTCACAGCTTCCTGTCATCTCTGCTGGGGAAAACAACCAAGGCTCCCAAATTCCTGGGTTCTAACAAGCTGTTGTTGTCCCTGCACTGCCGCGGCAGGACCGGGACGTGCGGGAGGGCGCGGACGTGCTGATGGTCAAACCGGGGATGCCCTACCTGGACCTCGTCAGGGACGTCAAGGCTCGGGTGAGGACCCGCCTGGCCGGGGGGGCTCTGGGGAGGGCGCTGTGGGCTCTGGGGCTGTCCCGGCGCTGACCCGCTCCCGCAGCACCCCACGCACCCTCTGGCCGTGTACCACGTCTCGGGGGAGTTCGCCATGCTGTGGCACGGGGCGCAGGCCGGCGCCTTCAGCCTGGAGGCGGCGGTGCAGGAGGCGATCACGGCCTTCAGGCGCGCAGGTGAGGAGGCTGAGACCCCCTTGTCCCCCTCTGTATCCCCCGTGTGCCCCCGGGCTGCCTGCAGCGTCTCGTCTCTCCGCAGGGGCCGACATCATCATCACCTACTTCACCCCGCAGCTGCTGCGC
>VWZU01002038.1:29075-39843 GCA_013397095.1 Sterrhoptilus dennistouni
GTGCCGCCCGAGGCTCTGGGGCGCTCCTTTCGGGAGGTGTACGGAGCCCAGAGCCGCCGCTTCCCCAACTACGGCCACGGCCAGGGCCTCAGCTCCCGGCAGTGGTGGCTGGATGTCATCAAACAGAGCTTCAGGCTGTCGGGCGTGCGGGACGAGGCAGTCCTGACGAAGGTGGCAGAGAAGCTGTACCACGATTACTGCAGCTCCCACAACTGGGAGATGCTGCCGGGAGCCGCCGAGACCTTGAGCCGGTGCCACCAGCTCGGCTTCCGCATGGGAATCGTCTCCAACTTCGACAACCGGCTGGAAGTCATCCTCTCGCAGTGCGACCTGCGGCAGCACTTCCAGTTCGTGCTCACCTCCGAGGCCGCGGGGTTCGCCAAGCCGGACGGGAGGATCTTCCAGCAGGCGCTGCGGCTCGGCGGGGCCCGGCCCGAGCAGGCGGCGCACGTCGGGGATGATTACAGCCGGGATTACCGGGCAGCCCGGGCCGTGGGTATGCACGGCTTCCTGCTGAGGACGGCCGGGCAGGCAGAAGGGCCGGAGGTGCCCCCCGAGCACGTCCTGCCCACGCTCAGCCACCTCCTGGCTCGCATCGAGAAGGAGTAGCTGCTGCCGAGTGCTGAACTGAGATTTCTTGCTGCCAGGTGGGGCAGGGAATAGCAGCAAGTCCGAGCTGCCTGTGGAGCAGGGGGAGTGTTCATGCAATAAAATATTTTTGATGCCCAGCTGTGGAGCAGATGTGTTTCATGGCTTTAAAAACACCACAGAAGAGGGTCAGCTGTGGTGTCTTCCCCTGACAGGGATGGGACTGGGTTGCTCCAGAGGCTCATGGAGGCAGATACTGAGGTTTATCCCTTCTCAGTCACACCGAGGACAGGCTCAGGCATCCCCCAGTGCAAGTGGACTGTCCCAGGGAAGGTTTGCCCACACAGAGCACCCAGGACACCCCTGTCCAGGCCCTCCACCCTCAGTGTACCCCAGCTTTGTCACCTCACCAACATCCCCCCCTCTCCCAACGGTGGTAGGGAGGCAGGAGGTGCCTGCAGGTCTCCTGGGAGCTGGGCAATTTATTTTAATCAATTTCCAATTAACAAACGTTACTGATTTGGGTAGTGAGAAATAAAGATGACCCTTTAAAGATGACTTCAGACCCCTTTCTCTGGCTCAGCTCCAGGCCTACACCTCTCCTTCTTCTCTGCTCCCTGTGTTTGCACCATGTTTCCCTCAAGCCCCACTCCCTTGGGACACTCAGTTTTGGTTTCTTTCTGCTGCTCTTTGCTTGTTCCTCTGGTTGGACATGGCCACAGCCCCTCAGCAGTGCCCCTGTCCCAGCACGATTCCCCCACAGGGAACAGCCCCCTGCACTGTCCCTGCTCTGCAGTGGGGCAGCTCCTCCCAAAAGCATCTCCAGCTGTGTCCCAGTCAAGGAATCACAGAATCATTTAGATTGGAAAAGACCTTTAGGATCAAGTCCAACTCTTCCCCCAACACTAGGCCTAGGCCACCATTAAACCATGTCCTCAAGTGCCACATCCACACCACCTTTTAAACCCCTCCAGGTATGGTGACTCCATCACTGTCCTGGGCAGCCTGTGCCAGAGAAATTTTCTCCACTATCCAACCTAGACCTCTCCTGGCACAACTTGAAGCTGTTTCCTCTTGTCTTTTCACTCTTGCTTGGAACCAGAGCCTGACAGTCCCTGGCTCCACCCTCCTGTCAAGGAACTGTAGAGCACAGATGGAATGTCCCTTTCCAGGGGACCTTCTCTGTGCCATTTCCCCATACATATCTCTCACTATTTCTCCTCTTTTCTCCAGCCCACCAGCAGACTGGAAAGCTGCCTTTGGTGGGGCAGAAATGAAACAATTCACCCAGGAGCAGCCGGGCAATCCCAGACTCCTCACCCCAGCACAGGGTGTAGGCTCTGGAACGAGAGGAAAGCTGCAGAAAACACAGAGGAACAGGTGTAGTGTGAAGGCAGGTGTTGTCTGAAGGCCCCTGGACACAGCCCAGAGCCCTGCCCGGGCTCCTTTCCCCCTCAGGCACCGTGCAGAGCACACACAGTCCCAGCACACCCCGCTCACAGCACCAGCGAGATGCTCTGGTGTGCCACAGCAAACACAGGGTACACGGGCTCCAGGAAGGGCTGGCGGTGGGAGAAGAGGATGGCACAGGAGTCGGGGTCGTAGAAAAGCAGCTCCCCCCCAGCAAAGTCCAGCAGGACCCCGATCTCTGTGGGGGCTTTGATCAGCTCCACGGGCTGGGGCTGCCCTGCGTGCAGGAACCGGAATTCTTTGTCGTAGCGTGAGAACACCCAGGAGGCAGAGTTGAAGCCCAGGCGCCCTTCGTTGGCAGAGCCTTTCCTGGGCACGGAGCTGTAGCAAACCCCCAGCTTGTAGGCACAGCTCTGCTCCACGCTGACCTTCCAGGCACACAGCCCCGAGTGGAAAGGTGCCGTGGCCAAAGCGTTGGGCCAGTGGTCAAACCGCTCGGGGCACTCCGAGTCCACCTTTGCCTTCTTGGGGCTGAAGGTCAGGGTTCTCTTGTCCTCTGACAGGCTGAGGTGGGGGCTCAGGGTTTTCTCATCGATGTGAATCTCCTGTGAGCCTGCAAGAGAAGCCACGTGGTGAGCACTGACTCAGTGGCCACCACCTGAACCACCTGAGGTAGTCATGGCCATAAGGAACACAAGCACAACCACCCTCTCCTCACACATCATTCCTGGGGCCCATCTGCACCCCAGGGTGACAGTGCTGGGGGCTCAGGCTGGGTGCCACAGCTTCTCCTCTCAGCCAGGGCCAGAACAAGGCACACACTCACCTCTCCACCTTGCACTAAAGGTCCTGCTCATCTTGCTCTGACCCTGGCCTGACCCCACAGAACAGAACTCAGCAGGGTTTGGTTCACCCCACTTTTGGGAGAGGTCCAAACCTCATTCCTGTCCTTTCCCACCCCCAAGGTGGGTGAGCAGGACCTGGCTGCTCCTCCCCCATGCAGGGGAGCCAAGAGCCTGGCGAGACTGGGAGGGCTGTGAGCAGAAAACCTGCAAAGCCGGAAAAACAGGACTGGAGAGGGCTGGGCAGGGAAATCTCTTTCCTGCTACAAAGCCCCAGGTGTTTACCAACCCACCCTCAGGGGCTGGGAGCAGCGTAGGGAGGTGGCACCAGGCTTAGAGCTGAGCACGGCTGTAACTGGATCTGGCTTTGCTGGGAAAGAAGAGGGTGCTCAGCTGCACAAACACAGCCAGCAGTAGCCCAGGCTGGCCAGAGGACACGGCACCCACTGTTGGTCTGCACCACTTCAACATCGTGGAATCACAGGACTGTCAGGGCTGGAAAAGACCTCTAAGATCATGGTGTCCTGCCCCAGCTGCATGCTTCCCCCTGAGGCCCCTCTCTGGGTCTGCAGGCTGTGGATTTGCACAAGTGTCCCTGAATTGGTGAGGCAGGGATGAGGCTGATGCCCAATGGACTCACCTGCTCCTGAGGAGTCCCAGTTCCCACCAGCAGGTGCCCCTCCTTGCCCTGCCTTCCTCCACCCTCACTTCATTAATTTTAGATCTTAAACCACCGTGGAAACAGGGCTGGAGGGGTGACTCGGTGGCTCTCCCATCCCTGCCAGCAGCTCTACCCTGTCACACCACCACCAGCCATTGCCCAAAACCCTCTTCTCAGCATCCAGCACAATGAGCCCTTAAAGAACCAAAACCCTCTGTCCAGCATCCAGCACAATGAGCCCTTAAAGAACCAAAACCCTCTGCCCAGCATCCAGCACAATGAGCCCTTAAAGAACCAAAGGATGACCTCAACAGGGTCATCCCAGAGCCCAACCTGCTCCAGGACCCAGGTGAGTATCCCTCTGACAGCAAACAGCACCCAGCAGCAATGCTCCAAGGTTTCCTCAGGCTGCACCTGCCCAGCTACTCCCTGGCAAATGAACTGAGGCTGAATTATCCCTTTGCAAATCAATGCCACACACCTGTGCATGTTAGGCAGGAGTTACTGCAAGCCAGAGCGAGCCCAAAGAGGAGCTGAAGCCAGCATTTCCTTCAGCAGGAGCTGCCAGCCTCCTTCAGCTGATGATTTATTTCCCACACAGCAGCCAAACCCGAGCTCTCCACAGGGTTCTGGGGCTGCCCACGCTGCTGGTGTGCAGGGCTGCTTTCCAGGAAGCCAAATGCTCCTCTGAATTCATAGAAAACAGAGCAGCAGCAGACTTTATCTTCCTCAGGCAGAAGGAGGGCACTGAACCTCCTTGTTGTGCAACACACAGCAAACCCAGGGCTGCATCCTGGTGGTCCATGCAGGGAAACACCACCCCAGGGACACCCACATTGCTTGGCTGGGGAACTGCAGTTCCAGGAGAGCATCTGAGGCAGGAGAAGTGCTGGCAAAGTAACAGCAGAGTAATTCAGAACAGCAAATTTTGCCCCTCACATGAGTGTTTTGTCATGATTAAATCTCGATTTTCACATGTAATTCTGATTGATGATTCCGCTGGGAATTCATCTCACCCCCAAGTTTCTCTGTGTCCTGTATCCATCAGGGTGGCCTTGGGACATGAGGGACACTGGGACAATAAATTCCCACAGTTAACAGCTCTGGGAAGCACATTTGTGTGAGCTGCAGCACATCTGACTGCTTTTAAAAACCCAAGTTCCCATGAACTGAGATCCCTCCCAAAACAGTGACAGGAGATTTACATCATCTCGTGGTGTAAGGAAGAAGCTGCCAACCCCAAACAGAAGTGATGCAGAAGGCTGGATGCCAAGTGAAGGCATCAAAGGAATCATGTTTATTTTTGAGAGTGAAACGGAGGCCCTTTTGCAGCTGCTTTCCAAGTTTTTTAAGAGGTTTTGGAGTGAGCAGTCAAGGCTTGGAATTTTCAGTTTTTAAGCAAATAAACAAGACAGCCACCTGCTCACCTGCCTTTGGGAGAGGGAACTACAGAGGGATATTTCACATTTCTGTGCCTTAAGGCAAGCTCAGAGCACTGCTGTTAACATTAAACCTCTAAAGCTTGGTCCAGGGTGGCCTGTGGACTGATGAGATCCACAAGGACACACCAGGCATCCTCAGCATGCAGTAATGACATGTGAAATGTAACCACACACTCAAAAAACCCCAAAGAGAAGGAGATTCCTGTGTAATTAGTGCATCAGCACAGTCACCACAAGAATCCAATGCCTGAAAGTCATTACATTTCAAAAAAACACCGTTGGGACAAGAATCCTTACAAAAACTCTGTCATAACAAAGAAAATTAGGGAAAGGCTTCCTGCTTGAGCTCTGAACATTGAGAACCTGCTCAACTGATTCTTTCAGGAGGAATTTCTTCCTGGAATGGGCTGTTAAATGCTGGAAGGGACTGCCCAGGGAGGTGGAGGAATGACCATCCCTGGAGGTGTCCAAGACATGACAGGACGTGGCAGTCAGTGCTCTGGGCTGGGTGATGAGCACAGGTTGGACTGGATGGTCTGAGAGTTCTTTTCCAACCTGAACAATTCTGGGATTCTGTGACACTGTCAATGTTTTACAGAAGCTATGGAAAAACCACCCTAGGGATTGTTCACAAGGCAAATTACAAAAGATGTTGCCATCTCTGAGAAACAAAAAATCCATTTGAAATACTCTAACAACGGACTGAAAGCCAGAATAAAAGCAAACATTTCACAACCAGCCATTCAAGCACATCACGGCTGGAGGAAAAACATCTTTCCCTGCTTAACACAGCCAGCACCAACCAGGTAAACCAGTCCCAGAGCCTGTCAGTGGCCTGGCAAATGCCTCAGCTGTACAGCAGGAGCTGGGCCAGAGCACAAACACCTCTGGAGCCACCAGCTTGTGCATAGCCACAATCTCAGCTCCTGATCAGAATGTTGCTGCATCTCCTCACTGCTCCCTGCACTGGTCAGTCTCACAGACACCCCACAGATGAAATCACCTTCTCAAAGTCCCCAGCAGCCCAATGCTAAACGTTGTGAACAAAGACTTCTGTGACAAAGAGTCCCACAGCAGCATCAGCCTCACTGCTGTCACCCAGAGAGCCAGGAAACAGTAAAAGAAACCACACAACGTTAAAGCCACAGTGCTGATAAAACACACAATCTTTTCAAACTCCAGTTCTTCCCTGAGCCACACTGCAGCCCCTACACCTCCCACAGCTGCTGCTGCCTCCTTGAAGGGGCTCCAAAAAACAAACAAGGGCTGGGAGAGCACAGGAGCAGGACACAGAGAGGTTTGGACACAGCATGAGGGTGTTTCTCTGGGCGTGAGTGAGGCTGCAGGAATCCCTGGAGCATGTGAGATCTGAGCAAGACACTGACCTGTGAGGCAGCAGAGCACAGCACAGGCCCACAGTCGATGCAGCAGTGGACTCTGAACACAGCTCTGATTAAAGTTTAACTTCAGGGACTCCTGTGGCTCCAAGATTCCCTCCGCCACCTCCGTCCTGGCAAAGGGAAACAGGAGTTGTTTCAAAATACAACGATTTATTGTGCTGGGAGGTGTTTAAAAGATCATAAGGAGGTATGACAGAGGTTAAAGAGGAGCTCTGGCTGCAGAGAGAGACCACAGCAGGGGTGTCTGGCCAGCTCTCAGCCTGAGTGATACTTTGGGTTGGCTCTGCTCACAGCTCCTCGTGAGAGGGCTGCAGTGTTGTAAAACACATCCCAGCAGCCTGAGTCAACAGCTCCTCACTCAGCAGACACAGGGTAAATAAATGTGTCTGACAGCAGCCATCAGGGCACCAGGGGAGCACAATGAGAATCAGAGTTCCCTCCTTTGCCAGAGCCCCACAGTCTGGGCACAGAGCAAGTCAGGTTTGACCCAGCACAGAGCCAGGGGTTTGCTGGCACACACAGAACTCCTGGTTATGAGGACAGACTGTGGCACAGGCTGCTGGGGATGTGCTCTGGCACATTCCATACTCTCCACAGGCACAAATACCCCCACAGGCCCTCTTGGCAGAACAGTAAGACCAAAGGGAGCACTCTCACAGCAGCCACAGAAATAAATGACTTAAATAAAATCAAATAGATGAAATAAAAACACAGCCACCAAGGTGCTTCCTCAGGAAGGGCAGCCCAGCATCACTGATAAGGCTGTTGGGGACATTGAGACCTGCACCTGGCTGTCCCTGCCCGTGCAGAGGTGGGGAGATGCTGTGCCAGGCACCCCCAGCGTGGAGCACAGACCATCCCACCTCCTGCCAACAGCCTGGCACAGGCTCCATCCCCCAGCAAGCCCCGTGGTTTTCTAAGGAGCTGCAGAAGTTCCTTAAGCAAGGAGTCCTTAAGAAGTCCATAAGCAAGGACTGCTGAGCTGGGAAAGCACATGGAGCATGTTCCAGGTGCAGCACAGCACATGGAGCAGAGACAAGAGGCCACGCTGGTATCTCTGTGCTCTGTCCTTGTCCACAACAAAAGCAGCACAAGGGACAAAGGAGGTGCCATGGGGTGCCTGAGTCACAGCACACAGCACAGGAGCTGTGGCTGTGCAGGTGTGGAGCAGGAGCAGGGAAAGCTTGGAGCAGGGTCAGGGAAAGGATCAGCAGAGCTGGTACTGACCTCTCGAAGATTTCTTGTTCTGCACTCTGGGGACAAGGAGAGAAAGAGTCATCACAGCTTCAATCCCCACAGAAGAACACCCCAAACACAGCAAACTCAGGACTTGGGGAGCAGTGTTCCCCTTCCTGACCCACAGAAGCCACCCCTCACCCCAACCCCAGCTCTGGGGAGAAACAGGAGCATCCTTGATCCATTTTCTTCAGCTGCAGCACTTCCCAGCTCAGAAAATGAGTGGGAATGGCTGAAGGCAATACACTGCACGTGTGGCTGGGGCACTGCCTGCTGTCCCCTCTCTGTCCCCAGCCCTAGGGCAGGCTGCAGGAACAGCCTGTGCTCCCAGCAAACAACCCCAGGGCTTACAGCAAAGGAGGGAGGCTGCAGAGGCTTTAAGCCAAGAGTGAGGTGACCTTATAGTGAGTCCCACTTGTTTCTGTACCTGCTGAGCAGGAGGCACTCTGAAGGTACAGCAAAGTGATAAGAAAATACCTGATCCCTGCTCAAATCCAAGCAGTGCACTTTGCATGCCTTCAGCTTTCCTGTGCCATGGCATGTGTTGACTCCAGATAGGCACAAGTACCAACACCAACAACCCAAGCTGGAGAACAACACATGAACCCCTAATTCCTTTCCAAAAGGAGAAACTGAGGGTGTGGCTGTTCTCTGCCACAGGCAGCTGATGGATCCTGCTCTCCAACCTCTCCTCTTTGTGGTGCAGCTACAGCCCAGCACACTGAGCTGGACAGGAACTGCCATTCCCACCAAGGGAACATCTGCCCTCCTTCCATGGGATTTGGTTTGTTTTCCAACCCAAGCTGCAGTTCCCTTCCTCACAAATTTACACATGGGAACAGAAGCTGAGCAAGGCAGAGGTCCTGCTCACATCTAAAATGAGAGGAATCACTTGGGTGAACCCAGAAGATTCAATAACCAGAGAAGGAACTGAGCAAGGGGAAGCACAGGCTGCTTTGCACAGTGAATATCCCTAACAGGGCTAAGCCAGGCTGCACAGGGGCTTTCCAGAAGAGCTGCAGGTGTTTCTAAGGGTCAATTTTGATTAAAACTAGAAAACTGCTGGCACAACTAACTGTTGCAAGAGCAGCTCACAACCCAGAGCTGTCAAGCTTCAGGGCAACTACAAGCCTAAGGCTTTGAGACCTGAACCTGGGTGGGTGAACCTGGACTTCATTGCACGAACAGGGTTGAGCAGAGCAGATGCTCTAGGAACCACCAGGAAACCACAGGGGCTTATCAGCATCAGGTCAAAGAGATTCCCTGAGCCAGACCTGCAAATGTTTGTCCTGCCCACCTCTGCCTCCCTGCTGTCAGCACAGCAGCTACTGCTGGACAACAAAAAGGAGCAGGTCAGCTCAGGGCTGCCTCCCAGCACTCACCAGCAGGCTCTGGTCATCCAGGTTGGTGATCATGTCCACCAGGTAGGTGCGGAGGGCACCCAGCTTGTGCAGAGCCTCTGTCCAGTGCACCTGCTGGGTGAGGATGCTCTGGTGTGCCCTCTCCTCCTCGGCGTGCACCTTCTCCAGCAGCTGCTGCTCCTCGTTCTCGCAGGCTTTTCCCACCAGGAGCAGCCTCTGGATCACCAGCTCCCGCGCCGCGCTGGCCGCGCTCTGCAGCAAGGACACGGCAGTGGCGTCGGCCCCAGCCCCGAGGGGAGCCCCAGCTGCTTCTCCCACCTCTCCTGGGGCTCAGCCACTTGTGCTGCTCTGTTAACTGAGCCCAGGCCATGGCATACTGTGCCACCTGGCTCCAAACCTGCCCACTACCTCCTCAGACAGCCCCGGGACCTAAGTGACAACCTGCGAGGGACCAGAGTCCTGTTCCTCTGAAATCAGAAACAAGCTGAAACAGCTGGGGGTGTTCAGCCCGAAGAAAAGATGCCAGGGAGGACTTAGAGCTCCTTCCAGCACCTAAAGGGGCTCCAGGACAGCTGGAGAGGGACTTGGGACAAGAGCCTGGAGAGACAGGATATGAGGGAATGACTTCCCACTGTCAGAGGGCAGGGATGGACAGGATATTGGGAAGAAATTTTCTCTGCAAGAGTGGTGAGGCCTTGGCACAGGATGCCCAGAGAAGCTGTGGCTGCCCCTGGATCCCTGGAAGTGTCCAAGGCCAGGTTGGGTGGAACTTGGAGCACCCTGGGATAGTGGGGAGTGTCCCTGCCCACGGTAGAGGGTTGGAACTGGGTGGTCTTCAAGGTTCCTTCCAACCCAAACCAGTCTGGGATTCTATGATTCTATCACTGTCCTTTGTCCTCATCCTCAGTGACAGCAAGGAACAAATAAACCCAGGAATTCTAAGGCACCGATCCTGATTGTTGTACATTCGGACCATTGTCTGCGCCCATTTCTTAGGCAAATGAAGCAAGAATTCCAGACACACTCGGCACTCCATTTCCACAGCCGCATCCCGTTTTTCCCCCCCAGCCCGGGAGCTGAGCATCCCTGGCGGGAAGGGCGGGCAGGGAGCGGGCAGGGCCAGCCCCAGGGACTCACCAGCACCGCCTGGTCCTTGGCAGGCAGCACCTGCTCCACGTGCCGGGCGATGGCCGCGCTCTGCAGCTGCAGCCGCTCGCAGCGCTCCACCAGCTTGTTCTGGGACACCGAGAGGCCGGGGATGGATGCGGGGCTGGGACGGGGCCCCGAGCCCCCGGCAGCCACCCCAGAGAGAGCCCCTTCCCCACGGGGGATCCCTGAACAGCCACACACCGCCCCAGGCCTGCCAGGAGCCCCTCCAGAGCCCCCATCGCCATCCTTGGGTGGGCGCACACCCTCCAAGGGGTCCTTTAGAGAACCGAGCTCCCTCTGGGAACCACCCGCATGGCCCCACACGCTGCCAGGGACACCCACGGCCCCACACACCCCCAGGGACCCCTATATTCCCCCAGGGACCCCACACCCCGTCCGGGACCTTCACACCCTGCCAGAGACCCCCAAGATCCCACAGCTCCCGAGGCACCCCCATACCCCGCCAGGGACCCCTGTGGCCCCATACCCGCACCGGGACCCCTACATACCCCCAGGGACCCCCATATTCCTCCAGGGACGCTCATACCCACCCAGGAGCCCTCACACCGCCCGGACCCTCCGTCCTGCCGGAACTCCCCGGGATCCCCTCAGTCCCCGGGTTCCCCTCAGCGCCCCGGGCTCCCCTCAGCTCCCCCTCAGCCCCGGGCTCCGCTCAGCC
>VWZU01002038.1:50275-60935 GCA_013397095.1 Sterrhoptilus dennistouni
ACTGTCCCAGGAGGATGTGGCAGCGTTCTGAGCACTGGAACCCCCCTGTCACTGTCCCAGGAGGAGGTGGCAGCGTTCTGAGCACTGGAGCCCCCCTGTCACTGTCCCAGGAGGAGGTGGCAGTGTCCTGAGCACTGGAACCTTCTGTCACTGTCCCAGGAGGAGGTGGCAGCGTTCTGAGCACTGTCACTGTCCCAGGAGGATGTGGCAGCGTTCTGAGCACTGGAACCCCCCTGTCACTGTCCCAGGAGGAGGTGGCAGTGTCCTGAGCACTGGAACCTTCTGTCACTGTCCCAGGAGGGGATGTGACCCCAAGAGCTCCCCTGACAGTGCACAGCAGGGACTCTGTGCCTGTGGGACAGGGGAGTTGCTGGGTTTCTCTCTGAGTGGCAGGGAGGGATCAAAGCNAGGTGGCAGTGTCCTGAGCACTGGAACCTTCTGTCACTGTCCCAGGAGGAGGTGGCAGTGTCCTGAGCACTGGAACCTTCTGTCACTGTCCCAGGAGGGGATGTGACCCCAAGAGCTCCCCTGACAGTGCACAGCAGGGACTCTGTGCCTGTGGGACAGGGGAGTTGCTGGGTTTCTCTCTGAGTGGCAGGGAGGGATCAAAGCTGTCCAGGAGAAAAGCCCAAACCCTGGGAGCCTTCAGGCGAAGCTCTTGCTCCTGACTGAGCCTCCTGCATTCTCCTTACAAAGCCTCCCTGCAGCCAAAGGCTGGATGAGGATGCCAGGTCCAAGGAACAGATACTTGAGCACCAGGCTGAGCACAGACCAGAGGAGACTGCAATGAAATAATTCTTCTGTGTTAGTTGCTGGCCTCTCATTCCATTGTATTTTCCCTGGAAGGAACTGTGTTCATGTTCCCAAGGAACAGAAGCTGCATCCAGCTGAAAGCAGGGAGGTTTTCATCCAGAGTATCCTGAGCTGGACAGGCCCCACCAGGATCACCCAGCCCAGCCCCTGTCCCTGCACAGACCCCCCAACAATCCCCCCCTGGGCATCCCTGGCAGTGCTGTCCAAAGGCTCCTGGAGCTCTGTGCCCATTCCCTGGGGAGCCTGGGCAGTGCCAGCACCTCTGGGGGAAGAGCCTTTCCCTGCTCTGCAGCCTGAGCCTGCCCTGGCCCAGCTCCTGTCCCCGTCCCAGAGCAGAGATGGAGCTGCCCCTCAGGACGAAGCTGCAGACCCCGATAAATCTCCCCTCAGCCTCCCCTTCTCCAAGCTGAACAAACCCAATGACTTCACTCCTCCTCAGCTGTTTTTTACACCAGTAGAAATCAAACTCTGCATTGTGAAATTCCTGTAATTTCTCCATTCCTTGTGAGACTGAGAGCCCAAGGCTCTCAAACACTCAAGACCTGTTTCATTTCCAGAGCAAAACATTTGCAAAACCTCAATTTAAACAACAAACAAGTTACAAAAGCTCTCCCCAGGGCAAGGCAAAACAGGACAATCCTACACTGAGTGACCTCAGACAGCAAACCCTAAACAGGAGATGTTGACATGGATTTGCAACAGCCAGTCCATGGGACAACTCGAGGAGTAGGGGACAAGGTGGTACCTGGGAAAGAAAAGATTCCCTGGCGTTGGACATCTACTGTAAGTGAATCCAGGGGGATGCAGATCTCCAACCAGAGACTCCTGTGTGGAGGCAGGGGAAGGAGGGCACCATGTGCCTCTCCCTCTGAGCTCTCTAAATGCAAATCAAGTTTGAAGTTCACTCCTACCAAAAAAGGTGGGAAGGGCAGTAACAGAAACTGAACCACACACCAAACCTGAGGTGCTCTGTGGTTACTGCAAATGTTTGGAGGACACCTGGGAGCTGAATGTGGAAGGGAGGGTAGAAGTACATGGATCAAAATTATAGCAAAAAGTAGTACCTGCAGTATAAAAACAATCCAAAAAGTGGGAAAACCCCCAAAACTTGACACCAACCAAGCTTGGGCCAACACTGGTGCTTCAAACACACCCAAACTCCAGAGCAGCTATGACTGCAGCTGCTGTAACACGCTGGATTCCTATTTTTTTCTTTAATATAAAAAAAGCAACCAAAAGTCATTAACGTGCCCATCTCAGTCCATAACTGGCCTCTCTGAGCTACTCGGCTGTCCAGAGCTTGAAGGTTCTGTCGTAGGAGCAGGTGGCAATGAGCTGCCCATCCAGGGAGATGTCCAGCCCCATCACCTTCCCCTCGTGCCCTGCCAGTGTCTTCAGTGGAGACCAGCCAGGGTGTGTCCAGATCTTGGCCGTGTTGTCGTAGGCGCCCGTGAGCAGGAAATTCCCATGGTTGGCTGCGCGGGAGGAGGAGGAAAAGGGGAGAAGTGAGACTTGGAAATGAAAATGTGACATCTCTGCTCACTAACACAGGCTTTGCTGAGCTGCAGGTGTGGATTTGAGCTGCTGGAGGGAGCAGCAGAGAGGACTCACGTTCGAACCTGACGCCGGTGACCAGGTTCTGGTGGGCAGGGATGGTGTAGATGCATTTCCTCTGCCGCAGGTCCCACACCTTGCAGGTGTTGTCCCCGCTGCCCGTGGCCACGTGGTACCTGCCAAGGAGGGGAGGGAGAGCAGCGTGTGGGGAGTGGGGTTTACACTCACAGCTCCCACATCACTCCCAGCCCCCTCCTTACCCGTTTGGGGAGAAGTTGATCCCGTAGATCTCCTTCAGGTGCCCCTCCAGGAACATGATGCAGCGGCCTGTGCGCAGGTCCCACACCCGGCCAAAGGCGTCCAGCCCTCTGCAATCACAACTGGGACCTTACAGAGCATCCTGCCATGGGCAGGGACACCTCCCACTGCCCCAGGGACACCTCCCACCTCCCACTGTCCCAGGCTGCTCCAAGCCTCAGTGTCCAGCCTGGCCTTGGGCACTGCCAGGGATCCAGGGCCTGCCCACCTTCCCAGGGAACAATTCCTGCCCAATCTCCCATCCAGCCCTGCCCTCTGGCAGTGGGAAGCCAATCCCCCAGCAGAAATCTCTGGTCACAGCAAGCCCTTGGTGACGTTTCCCAGCCACGCAGAGCCCAGGGCAGCTCACCCTGTGCCAGCCAGGGAGCCATCAGTGTGGAAGGCAATGTCATAGACCCCCTTGCTGTGCCCCTCCTGGTGCAGGATCTCCTCCTGGGCCTCCAGGTCCCACAGGCGCCACGAGTGATCGTAGCTGCAAGAACAAAGCACTCATTAAACCACAGAGTCAGTCTGGAAAAGCCCTTCAGGACCATCACTAACCCAGCACCACCACATTAACCACTAACCCATGTTCCCAGGTCCCACAAACAGATGTGTTTTGAACATTTCCAGGATGGTGACTCCATCCCTGGGCAGCCTGTTCTAGTGCCTGACCACCCTTTCTGTAAAGACATTTTTTCCAAAATACCCAACCTAAACCTTCCCTGGTATAACTCAAGGCCGTTTCCCCTGGACTCCATGTAACTCCAGGGAGAGTAACAGGATATTTCACCAACTCTGGGAGCATTTTATTCCCACCTGAGACCAACAGTGTCTCCCACAGGGAGTCCCAATGACCTGCTGTCACTGACACTGCAGCAGCCCAGTGTGGTCACCAATGGCCAAGCCCTGGCAGCACAGGGCCACCAGCTGGGCAGCCCAGGGTCATTTCTGAGAGCCAATGTCCAGGTGTCCATACCAGGTGGTGCCCAGGAACCTCCCAGAGGGGTGCCACATCACTCTGGCCACTCTCATGCTGTGTCCCTCGATGTCTGCCACTGGCTCATCACTGAAACACACAACAAACCATTGGTCACTGGGGTCTGGCTCAAGCCAGGCCTTTGCCCACACATTGTGATGGCAGCAAAAGCTCTGCTGATGAAATCAAACCAGGCAGGAACATCAGAGCTGCAGCCAAGGACTGAATTCTGCCTTTGGGTCACACTCACAGAGCTCTGAGTGAAACCACACCTCCTGTTGGTTGTAAAGCTCTCCTGGGATGATGATGATGATTATTAATGAAAATTAACAAGGCCCTTGTCATTAGCCCTTTTGGAAGTACAGAAACAAACCACAGACTACCTGAATTGCAGGGACTTCTGACAACACAACATCCCAAACTGCAGCAACTCCTGCTGTTCTGAATGATGCAGGGAGAGAGGATGGAGGGAATATTTATTCTCCCAGAATGACACGTAGTCATTTTGGTCACCAAGGGCTTGCTGTGACCAGAGAGTTCTGCTGGGGGATTGGATTCCCACTGCCAGAGGACAGGGCTGGATGGGATACTGGGCAGGAACTGTTCCCTGGCAGGGTGGGCAGGCCCTGGCACAGGGTGCCCAGAGAAGCTGTGGCTGCCCCTGGATCCCTGGGAATGTCCAAGAAGGTCAGTGAAGTTTCTTTCCAACAGGTTAATTAAGAAATGTGGTCACACCAGCCTAACAACCCCCCTGTCCCTTTGCACAGGGGCACTTTTGCTGTTAGAAACTGTAATTTTCAGCTAAGGATAAACAAGTGGGGCTCTGGGAGCTGCCTGCTCTTCCCAGGAGAACTGCAGGCTCCACTTCTCAATCAGGTGGTGCTGAGGCTCACACCTGCACCAGTCTCCTCTTCCCAGGCCTGAGAGAGGTGCTGCCCACCTGCCAGAGCTACTCTGTGCAGTGACAGACATTTGTCTGCAGCACAGGCAGAAGGTTTTGTGCCTGGTTGTGTATTTGGTCAATCCCTCTCCAAATCCTGGTGCTTTCCAACCACTCAAAAATTCATTTCTTAATATCCAAGAGGGGCGATTTTTTCCTAAGCGAGTTGTTGGAATGAAACAGTCCCCAAACCTTCCATCCATCACTCCAATTCTGCCTCAATCCCTTTCAGACCCTCTCCCTCACCTCAATTCCCTAATCAGGGTGATTTCTCTTCCTGCTGAAGAGGCTGGCACATACAGAGGCCAGGGAGTGCACAAGGAAAGGTCATATTGGCAGGAGGATGGTAAAATGTCTGCAGGAAACATGGAATAAACCCCAGCACAGCAATGCTGCACGTCTGGAATGGTTCTGACCTCTCCAGGTTCCAGAGTTTGACGGAGCCATCGGCTGCACACGAGGCCAGGCTGATGTCCTTCTTGTCCAGGGACACCGTGGCCTTGGGGTGGAACACGATTGCCCCCACGTTGGTGCTGTGTCCTGAGGGGAAAGGAAAACCAAAATTCACAATCTCCCAGTTCTTCAGAAAAGCAGCATTTCCGTGGCACTGGTGAGGGAGGAGCCAGTGAACACTTTTCACTGTGTCCTCAGTGCTGGGTGACTTTGCCCTGTCACCCTCAGCTAAACTGCACCTTCAGGAGCACCCAAGGCAAAGCATCCAACATCAAGGTTTGGAACCCTCAAAGTGCAGACAAAATTCAACACAGGAATCAAAGGATTTGTCCTCACATCTGTATTTAGTCCCAGTTGTGCTCAAAGAACCTCACTGTTGTCAAGTGACCTGCCCAAAACTGCTGCTGTTTGTAACTCAACTCAAACCAGGTTTGGAAACCAAACAAAACTGTTCAGAAATAGAAACAGCAAACTTGGAGCTGAGGTTTAAAGCCCGGTCTTCCTTCTCATTATATGAGACATTCCCAAGCTCCCAAGCCAAGGGATGCTCTCAGTAAGACACAAATCTGCCCAAACACAATATTTTACTTCACAAGGTAAGTCAGATGTGGGAGCTCAGCACTGAGAGGAACAAAAGAAGCAAAAGGCTCAGTGAGAGCCCCTCGTACCTCGCAGGGTGTGAACCAGGTTGCAGTCGGGCACAGACCAGAGCTTGCACAGCCCACTCCTGTGGAGGACAAGGAATGGGTGTCAGTGGAGAAAGAACATCAAGGGACAGATCAAAGAGAGCTGCAAAGCCACCCCGAGGTTCTGCAGTGGCTAAAACACCGACACACTTGGGGCAACCAGCTCAGATCAATGAATCTCTGCTCAGCTCTAAAATGAAGTGCTAAGAGCTCAGAGCAGGAAGAAGCAGCTTCTCACAATTCCCAAACTTCCAAAAACATTCCTGTGCTGTCCCAGCCCCCAAAGCAGGTGCTGCCAGGGCAGTCTCACCAGCAGGCTGTGGCCAGGAGTTTGGAGTTGGGGCTGAAGTGGCAGTAGGACAGCGGGCGATCGTCCCCGATCTGACTGCAGAAATTATTCAAGGACTGTAAAAAAATACAAAGAAAACCATCAATAAATGATAAAAGTGCAACCAGCCCAGAGCTACCCCCAGCCAAAGCTTGAGGTGAGGGAGGCAAATGTGCACAGGAGGAAGCAAAGGCCCTTAGGAAGTCACTTTCAAAGGGAGGAGCTGCCCGGGTGGCCCAGCACAGCTCAGCCCCCCAGGGCCACCCATATGTGTCCCCCCAGCCCCAGAGCTCTGCAGCTGCAACTCTGACACAGAACTGCCTGGAGTTTGGCATCTTTCCACAACTCATCCAAAGAATCCAACCAGACAGATGGGGCAGAGGGGAGAAGCAAATCCTCTGGAGTAAACAGGATTAGGGGGGCAGCACATGCTGTGCCTGAGCCTCTCTGTTTGGTTAAGCTGGGGATCTGGCTTAGCATGCCTGGAAAGGGCATCTCAGAGTCATCCCAAACATGTTCACCACCCAGGGTTGGGGGTTTCTCTTGGATTCCCTGGCTCCCCAGCCAGCCAAACCCATGCCAAAGCCAGGAATACATTCCTTTAGCATCACAGATGATTGGCAAGGGATGTCTCTGGACCCTCTGCCATGCACAGGGACAAAATACAACTCCCTGGAGCACTCTGAAAGAGTCAGAACATGCTTTAGAGACACAGGGAAAGAGAGGAAAAGCAGAACATCCCAAGCTTGCAGAGACTGATGTGCACCTGGGCAGCACCTCAGGCAGCTGAATTCCTGCTGGGCTCTCTGGAGGATCAGCCAAACCTTGTGAACACATCAGCAGAGCAGCTGCCAGACCTACCCTGAGGGATTTGTGCAGCTCCTGCCTCTGGGATGTCCTGGTGGCCTCGGGGATCTCCTTGAGCAGCCGGGCCTCCTCCAGCCGCTTCGCCGCCCTGGGGGGAGCAAAGGTGGAGTGACAACCCCAGCACTGCCCCTTCCCTGCTGCTGGAAAAGCCTTTCCCTGCTCTTCCCCCAAACTGGGCTAGTGCTGGATCAGGCCCTGAGAGCTCTGGGCTCCCTGGACTTGCCTCCCCACTCCCTGGATTTCACCCACAGTGGGATCTGCACTTGGATTTGACAAATGGCTGCACCTCCCTCCTCCTCTATTGCCATCATACTGAGCCTTCTGATGATTGTTCACATATTTTCCTTTGGAGTCTCTCAAAACAGCCTGTATTGTTTTCATTCCTCTTGGTGATGGACTTCAGGATTGACCACTGGGGTCAGAGAGGTGTTCCTCTCAATGACCAATCCTTGACCAAACCCCAAATACTATATAAACCATAAATCATAATAAACCGTCTTCTTTTCCCTGCTTCTATCTGATGGGTGAGTGTAGCTCATTTTGTGTCCCTAACTGTGACACTCCTCTGTGCTGTTTTCTCTCACCTGGGCAGGGAGTAGTTGGCCAGCCACAGCCTGGCTGTCTTCAGACTCCGTGGGCCCTCGTGGTACCAGGTTTGCTGATACTGTAAAGACAAGAAAAACCTGATGGCAAAGCTCTGGTGCTGCTGTCCCTGTGTTCATTCCCCTCAGCTCTTCCCAGCACCTGCCCCCAAACCCTCTTTTTAAGGGCCTTCTGCACAATTTTAAGCTCCAAGAAAAGGGATTTGGAGAGATAAATCAAACTCTCTACCCTACAGATCCAATCCTGACATGCTGCCACTTCACTCAATGTTCCAGTTGAACTTGACTTATCTGCATTTACTGACCTGTAACTCCCTCCTTGTTTACACATCACTCAATAAAGAGAAAGCCCAGAGCTGCAGAAATTATTTTTTACAGTACAGCTCAAAAATAATAAGGTAAAATAGACTCAGAAGAGAGACAGAAGCAAAAAGAGTAATCAAAGGCAGAAGAGTAATCAAAGGCAGATGCAGCAGCAGGAACATGTTCTTTTCTTCCCAAGTGTGAATGAAAGTAGGGGACTTGCTGCAGTCAGTAAGAGCCCACACACCTGCTCTCCTGGTTTGCACACTGAGTGCAGCACAGGGCTCAGTCTGTGAGTAAAAACCACACTTGGTGCTCCTCACTGAGACCAAACATTGCCACAGGTTTGCTGAAATGGGCAACACAGAAAAAGCCTGAAGGGGTGACATGAAAAATCCAGAGGGTGGCCAAAGCCAGGAGTGCTGGATGTACCATCCCTCCCTCAGCACTGAGGACAGGAGACACCCTTACCTCTTCTTTGGACTTTTTTGACCTGTCATCATCCTTCCTGGTCTTCTTTAATGCATCTGTGCCCACCACTGAGAGGATGTTCCTTAACCTGGAAAAGAAGCCATGAAGCTGGATTTAGTCAGTGAATTCACAAATATCAGCGTGACATTCCCTCTGCCCTGGGGTTCTTAGAACAGAAATCCAGATTGGGCTGAGTGGGGAAAAACCTTAAAACCCATCCAGTCCCACCCCTCTACCACGGGCAGGGATGCTTTCCATTATCCCAGGGTGCTCCAAGTGCCATCCAGCCTGGGCTTGGGCACTGCCAGGGATCCAGGGGCAGCCACAGCTGCTCTGGGCACCCTGTGCCAGGGCCTCAACACCATCCCAGGGAACAATTCCTGCCCAATATCCAATTTATCCCTGCCTGAAGCCATTCTCCATCCCTTGTCCCTCTCCAGCTCTCCTGGAGCCCCTTTAGACACTAAAAGGGGCTCTGAGCTCTCTCTAGACCCTCTTTTCCTCCAAGCTGAACCCCCCCAGCTCTTCCATCCACCCTGTAACACCGCGCTGCCACCTGGGCAGGACCCACCACACCCCAACTCCCAGAAAAACCCCAGGAATTTTCTGAGCGTCCCTTCCTTGTGTTCACCTCTCCCTGCGCTCCGCAGGCCCCTCTCCGAAGAGCGTGATGGGCTCCCCCAGGGCCCTGAGGCAGGCCTTGACCTCCGAGTCGTCGGTGGAGACGTTGATCTGCCGCGCGCGTTTGCGCCGCTCGAACTCCGCCAGCACCTCGGCCTGCCGCTCGCTCATGTGGTCCTCGAGGTCAAACACCTCCCCTGGGCACGGCCACGGCCTCAGCACGGGGGCCACGCCACAGCCAGGGCTGGGAGGGACCCCTGGATCACCCCATGGGTCCCCCAGCTGGGGCAGGGACACCCAGAGCAGGGGACAGGGGGACACATCGAGGTGGGTTTGGGATGTCGGCAGAGGGGACACCCCGCACCCTCCCTGGGCAGCTCTGTGCTCTCAGTCCCAGAGCATCTTTGCCCCTGGATCCCCCCTGAAAAGGGAATATCCAAGCAAGGAGCCCCCCACCCCTTTCTAGTTTGAGGTGAGAACAAGCAGAGATGTTTGGAACAGGAAGATCCAAACAAAGATCCACCAAGCCCACCCCTTCCTGGCCTGAGGTGAGAACAAGCAGAGATGTTTGGAATGGAGAGATCCAAGCAAGGAGCCCCCCACACCTGCCTTGTCTGAGGTGAGAACAAGCAGAGACATTTAGAACAGAAAAATCCAAGCAAGGAGCCCCCTATCCCTGCCTGTTTTGAGCTGAGAGACCTTTAGAAGTGTCCCATCAGCGGGGAGGGATAACAAAGGGCTGTTTACAGGTCCTCACCAGTGCTGATGTTGATGTTTCCAGCCTCCATGGCCGCCTTCATGCCCTCCTTGGCGAGCAGCCCCGCCTCTCCCTTGGCCAGGCGCTCCCTCTCCTTCTCCTCCAGGCTCCCGTAGAAGATGGGCCCGCGCTTGGCCGGGGGGGGCTCGCCCTCCTCGGGGCCCTTGGCCTTGGGGGGCTGTGGGGAGACACGGGGGGCGCCGTGTGTGGGGACAGAGCGGCCACAGAGCCCGGAAAACCCGCCTGAGCACCGGGCAAAGAGCCTCTCAGAATCCCAAACTGCCTCAGGTTCAAAGGGGAGTTAAAGTCCATCCAATCCCACCCCTGGAATTCTGGAATTCTATCCCCCAATTCCACCGGGCCCTTCCACTGTCCCAGGGCGCTGCAAGCCCCGTCCGGCCTGGCCTGGGATGGAGCAGCCACTGGACATTGGGGTTTTTGCCTAAAGGCCAAAGCGCAGAAGTAAAATGCCACATTAAATTAGGCAGTGTTGTGTCTCTGTTATTTATTATCTGCAGATGTATTTTTTGAGAAAGCTTTAGAACTCGAAGGTTTTCCTCCTCCTGCTGAGGGCCAGCACAGACAGGAGCGATGGCATCCTGCAGCTCCCATCAGGATTGTGGAAAAATCCAGAAAAACACGCGAGCCTTCCTGGGGGCTCCTTTAAATGGCTCCAGTGAATCATAAACCCCCCACAGCAACAGCATTGGCGGCCCCCGCGATATCTCCCGCTGCCGTGAGGGAACCGGGCCCGGGGCCGCCCCATCTCCCGGGCACTCACCTCGGGGGGCCGGGCCGCACCGCGCGCCGGCGGTGCCCGCGCTGTGGCCATGGCGGGACGGGGAACAACACCGGGAACAAGCCTGGAAGGGGAGCGGGAACGGGAACCGGGGAACGTGAACGGGGCGAGACTCGCGGCGCTCCGGCTCCGGCGCCTCACGGCCACTTCCGGGTCGTGCAGGGCATGCCGGGAATTGCATCGCCTTTTA
>VWZU01002038.1:61370-87709 GCA_013397095.1 Sterrhoptilus dennistouni
GGCGATCGGAGCGCTGGGCACGGAGCACAAGAGCCGCGAGCAGCTCATCAATGACCGCATCGGGTACAAGGCGCAGCCCAAGGCCGGCGGACGGACCGCGCACTTCGGAACCTTCGAGTTCTGACCCGGCAGCCCCCGGGCCGTGCCCCCTCTGAGATGTTACATTTTTGTTTTTTAAGTTTGGTTAACATGCCCGTGAACGCCCCTTGGCCGAGTGTTTTGTTTTAAATAAACACCTTTTTTTTTAAAAAAAAGAAAATAATAATCCCAGGAGGAGCAGTGAGCGGGCGGGGATGGGAACAGCCGCAGCACTTGTTCCTTGATCCTGGCAGCAGGAGGATAAAACACTGCAGGAGGAGCTTTTGGGAAAAGGGATTTGGTGATCAGACAGTGGGAACCTCCCCCACTGAGGAGAAGGTCCTGGAAGTGTCTGAGGAGTGTTTTGGGTGCCAGGAACTGCTCTGTCTTTTCCTGAGGCAACCAGGAAAGAATCCCCTGTCTGTTAAAATATATCCCAGTCCCAAAAACATCCCTGAGCATTTCACAGCTGGGATGTGGTTTGTGCCCTGAGCAGGGAATGGCTGCAGACCTGCACAAATCATCTTGTATTTCCTGAGCAGCTTTTCCTTTACACTGCCCTGTCCCACCTCCATCCAGCCCTGCTCAGTGTCACCCCAGCTGCCCTGCTTTGTCACCTTTGTCACTGTTTGCTGCTTGGATCAAAGGCCACCAAATAATTCCTTAAGGTGACACGTGAAAAAGCCAAGGACACACTGATTTATTTCTTCAGCAGGTCCCTGCATTTAACTTCAGGTGCCTGGGTGAGGTGAGGTTTGATTTAGATGAGAGGAAGGTGAGATTTGGGGCAGAGTCCACTCAGGAGTGGGCAGAGCTGAAGGAAGGAACTCAAGAAACTCTGGTCCCTGTAGCCTGGGGAAGGAGCAGGACAGACTGCCACAGCCATCAGGACACCTGCAGGGAATTCAGGAGCTGGAGGCTCTCCCTGCCTCTGGCCAGGGCTGTTTCCTGCCATCTTCAGCACAATGAGCAGGTCTGGTTTTTCAGCAATCCTCCAAAGTGGGCTTCAGTTTAAATTCAGGCTTCCCCTGTTCAAACTTCAGGTCAGGCTGAGGAAATGTGCAGAACTTCAGACTTTTCCAACTGGAAAGAGCTGCTTTTCCTGTCTAACACCACAGAAAATCATCAGGGTTTGTTCCCAAAACACACCCCCAGCACGGTAAAATGCAATCTATTTTATTGGTTAATTATGTACAGGAGATTCTTGATATTCACAGTAACACCAGACAAGTTACCGCCACAAAGAGCAAGAGTCAAAACAAAACTCGACAGTCCACTGTAAACAAAACTAGAAATCCTGCTGGATTGGGTGGGACTGGCTCCAGACAAACTCAAAAGGCACTCAAAGAAAAGCAACAAAAGCCCACTGGGGGACAGTGGATGCTCTGAGCTGCCTCCTGGATGGAGATGTGGAGGCACAACGTGTGCAGAGCAAACACTGGGGGCACAGAACAGGCTCAGGATGTCACCCCCAGGCAGGAAAGCAACACAGGAGTTTGATGTACCCAACCTGCTCATCCTCCCAGCCCTCCCCGTGCTACCAGGACAAGTTTCAATTCAGGGGAGGGGCTGGGGCTGCCCACAGGGGGCTCAGGATCTGTCACAGCACGAAACAACCGGGGCTGAGAACACACCGTGGTGACAAGGGGGAGGGTGATGGATTCTCTGGATTGTCACATTGAACACTGAGGAAAGCACAGCCAGGGGAGGAGAGAACAGCCTGGACACAGCCCTGCCCCAGCTGTGCTTCAGAGAGCAGAGGGGACACAGCCTCACCCTGCTCTCCTCAGCCACTTCTTCCCTTCTCACCTTCCCCAGGCAGCCCAGGGTGCCCAAACCAGCCCTGGCAGGGCAGTGTCCCCTCCCTGTGCCCTCTCTGGGGACAGCACGGGCAGGAGATGAGCCTGGGGAGCTCATCCTGGGGAGAAACAATTCCAGGGGGAACGGGTGGTACAAGCAGAACGAGGCAGAAAAGCTTAACGAGAACCGGATTGACATTGCATGAGCCACAGCCTGATCATCTCCAAGTCATCCCTCAGAGAATTCAAGTCTGGTCACTTGGATAACACAGGAAAGTGGCTAAAAGTGACAGCAAGATCAGGCCAAGCAGCTTCTGTTTCAAAGAAAGACACTGCAAGAGGTATATGAGGTGACCAGTGTCACCACACAGCCACTCCTCACTCTCCCCTCTGATTGTGATGGCAACAATTCCAGCTCCTTCCAGAAAAACCAATGGCAGCAGTGGTTTGTCACCCTGAGCTCCTTCAGGGCTCAAGCCCTGCAGTGCAAACCCCCCACAACATCAACAACCAGCTCCAGTTTTCTCTGACAAACACTCAGGTTTCCTCTCAGCTCCAGCAGCGGTGGGAAGGGATTGTCCATTTTTCTCTGTCCAACACTGACATTCCTCCCCAGCTCTCCAGGGATGGGCAGGGTCAGGTTTCCCCTCCCGTGATTGCCTGGAGGGCACAGGAGAGTTTTTTACCTTTGTGACAGGTAGAGAGAGGGCACCAATAAGTTCTCTCAAAGATAGAACTCCCTTCAAAGATCAGACTGGGGAAGGAAGCACCTTTCCTGTCTCTCAGCAGGAGGTGGCTAGAACTTTTCCATGAAAATAACTTTGCCTCTTTCACCCAGATGTGAATTTCCTACAGAAAGCAGCTATTTAGGAACCTAAGCCTGCTTTTAACTCGGCTCCTTTTATTCTCTAGTTGCACTGTCCAGAGAAAACAAGATGTCCAAATAAACAGTTGGCATCAGCCCAGGAGGGCTGGCTTTAGGAGGCCTGGTAGCAGCAGAACTGGATTTCCTTAAAGAGGATGGGAGGGTGGGCTCTGTGCAGGAACAGCAGCACCATGGAGTACACAGGGATGGCCTCACCCTCTAAGGCTCAGGGGGTAAAAAAATCTCATTCCAAAGATCAGCTTTCCTCACACAGCTGCTGCCAGCACTCACCAGCAGCATCTTCAGGGGAAAAAAACCTTCCTGTGTGTGCCTAGAGGCTTTATCCCAGCAGGATTCTCTGTTCTCATGGCATGTCCCAGACACCAGTCCCAGTCTGGAAGTGGTGCCTGTTCCCAAATTCCCACTGTCTTCTTTTCCAGCCAGTTACAGGCACAAACTGGGTAGAGGGGAGACTCCAGCTTTGTACCACTCTGCACAACTTTTTTAACATCCAGAGCTGCTCCCCAAGGCTGGCCTGGGCAGGAGGGTGGATCTATCCCCTCACAGCTTGTCCTGCCTGGGCACTGGGCAGAGCCCACAGCACTGACTGAGTTTGTCACTGCACCGAGAACCTGCACCTCCAGCACGGGCACACTGTGATTATCAAGACAAAGAGGAGTCATCTGGGTCAGGAATACTTTTTGATTAGCCCACACTGCTCCAAATTTCACCTGAGAAGATACTGAAGGTTGCTGTAGTCCTGTATTTTCCTTCTCCTCTTCCCCAAATCTCTCCTTTACAGGAACATGGTTGTTTTCTCCCTTCACCTCCATCCAGGAATATCCTCCAGCCATTTTAACTTTAGTGTCATTAAATCATTACTTAGCTCTTGCCTCATTTACAGTTCTAGTAAGCCAAAGCTTTGCTCTAGTTCCATCCAGGTGTAGTTCCACATGAAGTACCTGTGGGTTCAATGGTTTATTTGGAATCTTTTTTGCCCTGGAAATACAGAACTATTAGCCTGCATCTGTTCCATAACTGGAAAGAGAAAGCAGCCAAACTGAAGTGCTCTCCCTGGAGGCTGAGTAAAGCTGCTGGATACATCAGATTAACAACACTCATCATCCCCTGGTGGGCTTGAAGGGCAGGTTCATCCAAGGCCTGAAGCCCACAGGTCACATCCTGGGGCCAAAGTCCTCCCTTGCCAGGACACACCTGAGCGTGTCTGATGTGCAGCACCAAACCTTTCTCAGAGCTGAGTCCTACAGCAAAAGGTGTCATTGGCCCCAAAAGCCACAATGCCAGGGCAATCTCCTCTCCCTGGCATTATGTACACATTGAAAAAAAAAAAAACAAATCAAAATTAAAACAGCCATACACATATTATTGGCAACTTTGATCTTTTCCTACTGTTCATTAGACCCTCACTGATGAGCATGTACAATTTAAAAATAAAACGGTTTTCTTTTTAAAATAGTGATTTCTACAGTTCTGTCAGCCAACTAATTTCAATCACAGCATAATCTAAGAATAAAGCAAATCCTGGCCAACAATTGGCTGCCATGGACTCTCTCAAGAGTCAAAGAGAGGAGCAGCACGTCCCAGCTCCTCACATCCCTGTATCCCTCCAGGAACCTGTGGTGAACTCCAGTTGATTTTTTTTTTATCATGATTCTCTTGGCAGCTTAGGAATGCTCCAGTCCCTCAGGTGGCTGTGCTGGCAGGGAGCAGTGTGCTGAGGCATTGAGGGGGCACACATCCTGTGTTAGTGGCAGTGCTCTGTGATATCCACCACCACTGCTTTCTTCCAGCTGAAGAAGAAATACCCGGTGCCCGCTCCGGCGGCCACGGCGATGCACAGGTACCCGTTGTAGGTCATGAAGATCAGCATGAGAAAGTAGCTGACCACCACCTGGATGATGTGCAGCACAGTCTGCAGCAGATGGGGCAAGCTCAGCATCTGCTGCCTGGGAACACAAAGCCAAACGAGTCAGAAAATGGAATAGGTGGGAAATGTACATCCCCCCCTAAAGAGAAAGATGAAAGGACAGCAAGGTGGGCATGGGGTGGGAGGGAAGGTGACACAGCCTGGGTAGGGATTCCTGCATGCAGCTGGCACCTGGAGATGTGGTTTTGCTCACAGCTTGCTGGGAGGACACAACTTTTAGCCGAGAAACAGACTTTGCCAAGCTTCTTTTACCCCCCCACATCCAAAAGCTGAATGGCTCCTGTTCTGCACAGAGGTCTTGACTCCCTGTCAGCAAAAGGATCCTGAGTGTTTTCTCTTGGGGACACTGGACATAAACTCTGTTCCTGGGAACTCCCCCAAACATGTTCAGTACAAAAACCCTAAACTCATCTGGCTCCTTGCTGCTTTCCTCCTTTTGTCCCCATCCTCAAGGGTGCCCAGGTGTTCCCAATCCTCCAGTCCCACACAAAGTCCCAGCTCGGAGGCAGGACACTCTCCAGAGATCAAAGCTGGCTGCACGAACTTTCTTTTGTGCCAGTTTCACCTGCAGAGCTTTGCTTTAGAATGAAGCACAGTCCTTACCCCACGGTTTTGTGTGTCTCCATCAGGATGGTGCCGTTGGGGCCGGGCACTGGCATGGAGTTATAGCGGATGCTGACTTGGGATTTCCGCAGCAGACACTCCCGGGCAATCTTAAGGCCTTCATAAAACATGGCCAGGAAGAAGACAGCCACAAAAGCACCAGCCATTTCTGACAAAGAGAGGAAACATTATTGTCTCTGGGTAAGAGAAAGTTGTCAGCAAGTTCACTGTGATCGAACAACCCCACTGTGCTGCACAGGGACAGCCAGGCTCCCTGTGCATGCACAGAGAGGTGGGAAATGGGAATTCCATCCAGACTCTCACAAGAATTTCCCCCATAAAGCAAAAGCAGCAATCACTTTTGCTAATGAAATCAAATTCTTGAACTCTACAAATATCATATACAATTTAAACCAGACTCAACACAGCACGTCCACAGATTTTTAGCACAAGTAACAAGGTGAATCCTGAAACACGAATCCTGAAACACCAACTGCAAACCTTTTGTTGGCTGCACAAGACAGTGTTACTAACCTCCAGGAGAATTGATTGTAAGTCCAGAGAACAGCAATGGCACATTCTCATAGCTGAAGTGGAAAGTCATGGCCTGCCCAAAACACAAAGAACACCAAGATGAGGCTGAAGAGCTCATCCTAAGGAGCTCAGAGCAACGTGTACAAACGGGGTTTATATCAGAACAAGAACTCAAGATGAATTTACACCACATAAACACCAAGAAACTCTCCAGCAGATCTGGTGTAACACACACAGGTGAGACAGGGATGAGATGATGCTCCAGGCTGCAGTTCCCAGCTCCTTCAGGCAGCCCTGGGCAGGAGGCCCTGTCCTTCACACAACTCCAGGGAAGTGCCTGGAGCTTTTGGAGCTCCTTTTCTCCTCAGCAATCAGCAGTAGTCAGGGATTGGGGATGTCTCCATGGAGCTCCTCCTTGCCTCCCCATGTCCTCAGGAACACAGGGCACCTTCCCTTCCCCAGCTGGACCTTGTTGTGATACAGGTAAGGGATGGACAGGTGAGGAGACATCAAAGATCCCCAGGCCAGCTGGAGGTGATACAAACTTCCCATCTGGGCAAACACAGCTTGGCATGTCCTGGGCACAGCTGCACACAGGGTTTTCACATGGGAAGTCCTGACCAAGCAAGAGGAACTTCTCTTTGAACTTCCCTCGTTGCTTTATTAAGGTTATTTCCTGAAACTTGGAATTATGATTCATTTCAGCATCCATAAGAATCAGCTCATTTCCCCCACAGCAGAAATTACTGTAAAACACCTTTAGAGAGTACTTTCATCTCTTCAATGAATTGAACATATTTACATTTAAAACAAAACCCACATAAATCAAAGAACTGCAGCTGAACCTGAGCCTGTTACTTAGTGCCAGTGAGGAATGGGAAAACACACATTAAATGTGCTCAGTCTGTTGTCTAAGATGCTTTACCTATGTACTGCCTTCTCTGACAGATTTATTTGCAATATGAATTCAAAATCTTGTGCAATTACAGTTTTCAGCTGCAGGGCAAGGCAGAGTCTTGTAACTATCCAGTAAACATCTGATATTTGTAAAGAAATTACATTTACATGGGAAGTAATGGCCCAGGGATGCCAATACTGAGTGAGATGATGGGAAGAGCTTAATAAGGAGAGCAGTGACAGTGCTGGATTGAGAGTTCCACATGGACCATGCCCACCAAGGTTGTTCTGGTGCTCTCCTCTCCTGCTGTGACACTGGTTGCAATAGAAATAGAAGCAGAGATTCTTGGTTCTCTCCTCAGACACAGAGATGGAAAACAAACTCCAGCTGAAGGTTTGCAAAATCCACTCCTGAGAGCACTCTCATTTGAAATGTAAATGTGCCCACTTTCCCCTCCTTTGGAAATTTAATCATAAACAGACACGCTTTAATAATCTGAAACTCACTCCAAAAGTATTTAGGAAAAGGAGAAAAAGCTAAAAAAGTTCCTAGAACTGGCTACACACAAACACTGACCCTCCAGCCATCTCCATGGAAACTCTGGCCAGGTTCTCCTCAAAGGCTCAGGGGTGCCAGAATGCACAAGTCTGAACCTGCTGGAATCAAAGTCAGCTGGAGCAGCAGCAATCAGGACCAATTCAGCCTTAATGCCAACCTGGCAAAGAGCCCTGGCAGTGCTGTGCTCCCCAAAAACAGTGTGCCCTGAGAGCTCAGGAGGGAAGGGCACAGAGGGAGCTCAGCAATCCCCTCAGGGCTGCCCTGGGGCTCTCCCTGCCAGCCTGGAGAGCTCCATCCATCCTTTTCCTGCAGGAAAACTCACTTTGCATCTCTGCCTTTAGCTGCCTGCTGGAAAGGTTGTCACAAGAAAAGACATTTTTGCCAAAGGATCTCCAGCTCTGAAATCCATTTCCTGCTCCCTCATGCTGCTCCTTCACTCCAGAAGACCCACAATGTGTCTAACCTTGGTGGATTCCTGCCTTCCAAAACTCAGCTTCATTTCCAGCCCTCAAGAGCACAGTCTTTAGGATGACACACAGACCACAGACAAGGAAAAACTCTCTGGTTAATTCTGACTTCTCCACTTACCATCATCATCATGTCAGAGCCATGACTGTGTCCCGAGGCTGTGGTGGAGTGGTGATGGTCAGGAGGATGTGGAGTTGGCACCGTGGAGTGGTTCATGTGGTGAGACATCTTGAGGACAGACGGGTTCAGAAAGGCACATAGAAAAATGGCACCCTGAAAAACAAACAAAAAAATGAAGCCCTTTTCTAAATAGAATGTGGTTTGTCTAGTGCTACTGCATGAGGAAATATTCCCACTCTGGAGAATTTCCTCATGGTCCTGCTCTGGCTACAGAGAGCACACAGCAGGGCATTTTAAAGGAGGTGTGTCCCTCTGCAGCCTAATTTGATTGAGATAGCACCTGGGGCAAGTGCTCAGCATAAAGCAACATTTCTTATCTACATGAGGAAAAAAACAGAGCCCCTTCCAAAGTGCAGTCTTGCAAAAATATCACCAGCGCCACTTTAAATTGCAGATACTTAAGGATCAGATTACAGGATTTATCTTAATTGACAGTTATGCATTTTATTGGGAACATAACACAGAAATTGTGTTAGTTGGTACAAGACCTACTGCCAGGCAAAGGTCTGCTACAGCTACAGGCAATCCAATCTCATTGCCATGAGCTTTACACTGCCACATCTCCTCTCTAATCACATTACCCACAGTGAGAGAAACACTCAAGAGGCTGCCAGTCCCAATCCTTAACCTGGTTACCACAAATCAGGGATGTCTGGACACACTAAGAAAAAAGAATAAAATAAAAATTCCCTCCATTGTTACCTAGGGGCATGGGTTCTGCTGCCCCAGCACTGCCTGGGCTGGCAATTGCTGGTGGGAAATGAAAATCCTCAGGTAGAAACAGCAACAGGAGAGAAAATAATCTGGGAATACCAGTCAGTCCTGAAAGCACGGCATTTGTCCTGCTGGACCCTGCCTGGAATCCTCTGTACCCTCCCACTCCAGTCCTGTACTGAAATAAAACCAAGTGAAATAAAAAGCAAAGTTTGGACACTTGATCAAAATAAAATTTAAAAAGAAATGAGAGACAGACTTCCTTCCACATAATTCATCCTGAGAGTTTCCAAGTGTGTTTTTTCAGTTTTTTAAACCAAAAAGCAGCACGGTGTTTGAACGGGTAGGCATGGCTATATTTAAGTTGAAGAGAGGAAATGAGACTCTAGAAATAGCAAATAAAACCCTGAAAGGCAGCTGGTGGTGGGGCTGGCTCAGCTGTGACAGTGACCCTGGGCAGGGGTGGCCCAGGACACCAGTGCAGCCCTGTGGAGCACCATGACAGGGGATATCCAAGGGCTGTGGGGTTAAATTAAAGTGAGCAATGAGAGTAATTAAAGATTTGGGGAAGTTAAGGGAGCTAAGTCAGCAGTGCTGCAGGAACTCAAGAGAAAGACAGAAGTAATACCCTGCAAACACTGAAATTAAATAATGCAGGGAAGCACCAAGAAGTGACACATTCTGCATCTCTGTGCAGATGAAGTTTGTAGCCCATTTCTTATTTCATCAGACAACCTCACAACAATCCCCTGGAAAGCAACTTGTCATGGAATCCAATGGCACTGGCTAAAGCAGAATGAACTCCCTGCCCATATTTCTGCTACTATTTTTTAGCTCACTTTGTCCCTGATTTGTGCTTAAATGCTGAGAGCAGAAAAGTGTTCACAAGGAGATAAAAAGGAGAGAGAACAATGCAAGAAGTAGCTCAGCTCACACAGGAAAACTTCACCAAGGGACACCTGGAGAATGCCCAGTGTGATTTCCATAGGGCACAGCCTGGAAGATTATCCTGTTCCAGAGCTGAAATGTTCAGGCTCTAGAACTGCAGCCCCAAAATACAAACACTTGGGAAAAGAATCCTCTGCCAAGACACACAAACTTCAAATTGTCTTTTGCATCAGGGAAGGAAGAAGAATAGCCCAAGTGCTTTAACCCCAGGATCAAAGGTAAATGAGCTGTGTGAGGAAAGACGTAACACAAGAACTTCCCCTCTCCCACTGCCAGAATCTCCTGCAATCACAGAACCACAGAAACTCCTCAGCTGGGACAGACCCACCAGGATCATCCATTCCAGCCCCTGTCCCTGCCCAGACCCCCCAACAATCCCCCCCTGGGCATCCCTGGCAGTGCTGTCCAAAGGCTCCTGGAGCTCTGTGCCCATTCCCTGGGGAGCCTGGGCAGTGCCAGCACCTCTGGGGGAAGAGCCTTTCCCTGCTCTGCAGCCTGAGCCTGCCCTGGCCCAGCTCCAGCCCTTCTGTGTCCTGTCCCTGTCACAGAGAGCAGAGTTTAGAGCTGTCCCTGTCTCCTCCCTCTTCTCTCTGTTGACTGATCCATTGCTTTTCCTTTGAATACAACACCCTCACCAGTGACTAGTGTCCAATGATTATGTATCCCTTTTAGGATTTCACATTCCTGCCGAACTCAGCAGGTTCCAAAACGCTCCACAGAAGCCCTGGCTGGTTACCAGATGAAAAACTGCCTTCGTGGCTGGGCTGTGTCCACCTTTTCACTCTTTTCTTTCTCACTAATCATCATCTGTCTGCAGAAAGGGGGAAGCAGTGGATGTGTTGTCAGGATATTTACTCTGTGGGAACAAAGAACACACTCAGGTGCTCAGGAGTGGCTGCCTGTGGCTGGGCAGGCCTTGGTGTGGTTACAAAGGGCAAGTCTGACCTTCTCCAGGCTCCTTCCCATCCTGCTATCCCAGTGCTCCAACACCAAATCCAACCCCTTGCTGCAGTCACCCAACACTGAAGGATATTTTATGAGATCCTGAAAGGATCGAGTATGGAGAAGCTTAAGAGGAAATAACCTCATCTAAGCCACTCCACCTGTGTTTGTGTCACTGAAGGTAACACACAGTGGATAAATTTCTGCTTAAAAATAAACATTGTTCCAGCGGACAATCAGAATCTGATTTACAACTCAGGAGATCTCTACCTAAACCTTGAGGTAAAAAACGAATATATAGGGCAGCAACAGCAACAGGTTAATAGGTGTGTAATATTCCAAGCTGTAAACCCCTGGTTTTGGTTTGCACAGCTCCTAAGAAACAAGCTGACAGACGTGGAGCTCTGTGTGCCACAAGCAGGTGGAGCTTTAACAAGGCTGACTCCATACCAGAAGGCAAAAAACATCTGTCCTCCCCCCAAGTTTCTATTACTGTAAATTCTTTAAATAGGTTTAGCCTTGTGTACAAAGCCAGCCTTTCTGCAGGTATTTCTGCCTGAATGGGTGATTTGATCTCTGGGGGCTGCCTGCTCCATATGTTTGCACTGAGAGGGAGAGGCATTGGAGAGGATTCCTGGAGAGGGATCTGAACACCTGAAGGGGACAGACCCCAGGCTGTACCTGTCCCAAGGGACACACACATTGATTTTTTTGTGCTCTGCAGTAACCTACTGCCTAAGAAAACAAACAGGGTGGAACGGGAGAGAAGGAATGAGGAAATTCTCCTCCAGGGCTCCTTTCTTTCCCTCCCACGTGAGAGAAGTCACAGCCTCTCAGATTTTTTAAGGAAAACTGCAAGACTCAGAGCTACACACAGGACTTCTCTTTCTTTAAGCAGGGACACTGAGGTGTCCCAGCCCTGCAATGCCACCGTGGCAGCTCTGCAGACCAGGCTGCACCAGGACAGGTGCAGGATGTGACAGCAGCAAACTGTCAGCACCAAGATTCATCCTCTACCAACACCAAAGCAGAGCTGCCTCACCTCACACACGCCAGGAGGCCACGTTTGCAACACCAGGGCACAGGGAAAGGGAGGAGGTGGCAGGGCACACAGGAATGCAGAGCTGGACCTGAGGAGATGCCAAAGCCAGAGCAGCCTTTTCCACCAGGTCTCAGCCAAAGATCACTGACATTACACACAACCTCCTCCACAGCTTCCCTATTCTTTCCCTATTCTATTCCCTGTTCCCTAATCTGTTGCTTCTGCTGTGTTCATCCAGTCCTGCAACTTCAGAGCAAATCAGAGTTTTTCCTGTGGCAAACATCCAAGGGAAATACACTTTTCAATGCAGAAACACAGGACATGCAGAAACAGGACACACGATGGGAAGGATCTACAAAGCTCCCAGAAAATACTTTACAATCAGCTCAGTGTCAAACTGATCCTCCCTAAAGTCCCAAGGGGATTGAAGCCCCTTTCCAAATCAGAAGTCCAACAGGATTAACACTGGAGCCCTAAATCAATCCCATTACAGCATCAACTCTTCCCTTCTGAACAGTGCCTCATCTTTCCCAAACCAGTTCAAAAAACCCAAGAAACAAAATTCCACTGGCTCAGCCCAAAAGGACTAAAGCCTTAAAAATCCCCTCTCCAGTCTCCTTTAGAGCAGTTATTTGTCCCACAGAAGGGGTGCTGCTGCAGTGGCCAGCACAGGACTGGCTCCTGGTGGGAACCCTCCTGACTCCTCTCAGCACAGCTGGAGTGATTTGTACCCAACATCTCCCCACCAACACTTCTGACAGCAAAAACAGGGTCAGGAGCTGCCTCTCTTCTCCTCAACAAGCGAGAAAGACTTGGCAATATTTACTAAAAATTAAAATCAAAATTCCTGAGAGAAAGGCAAGGGAAAATTATTAAAAATAGCAAGCTGGAAAAGCAAAGACCTCTTGCTTACATATCACATACGCATGATCCAAAGGAAGGCTACAGAAAAAACACAGAAGGAATGGAAAAGGCAGCCAGGAGTTCCCAGTGCTCTACTTACAGCAGTGCCGCTGGCAGACTGAGCTCCACTGGCTCCCAGCTTGTGGTCCCAAGCCCAATCCCTTTTTTGTTTAGCAGTGCTGTAAATGGAGTGGGAGGGGAGCAGCAGCCTGCAGACACAGCAGCTCTGTTCACTGGCTCTAGCTGTGGGCTCCACTGAGCTCGTCATCAGGAGACCTGAGCGCTGCTTTGAGTTTATTCAATTTCCTGCCAAACTTTTCCTACTTTAACTGCTTCCCTTCCAAAATGAGTGGACTTGTGATTCTTCCAGGATCCCAGGCAGAGCTCCAGAGCTGCTTAAAGGCACAGCTGAGGGACAGACCAATTCCACCTGCTCACGCTGTAGCAGCACCCAGCAATGGCAGCCAGGCCCCCTGGGCCAAGCTGTAAAGGACACACTTTAAAGACACAGGGAACAAACACCAAATTCTCCAGTAATGCAGCAGGACACGTGTTACAGATACATACTGCCGTTTCCCAGTGTGAAAATTCCCCATGGAACTCTCCCAAGCAGCTTCAGCAACCCCAGGTTGGCATTGAGACACAGGGAGGGACTGTGCTGTGCCCAGCACACTTAATTGCACGCCTCTGTTTTTCCCTTGCACAATTCCAGAAAAAGGAACTCTCAGAGCTATATTAAGAACTCAAGGAGTGTTTGTGACCTCACAGCAGAACTGGGGCTTGCCCTGGTACTGCCTCACCACCTTAGAGTCTCACCCTAAAGCTTTTCTCAGAAGTTTGAGGCTTCAAACAAAAGCTCAACACACCAGAAGGGGTTTGGATGAAGGGAGAGAGAAGAGCACAGCTCAGGAGCTCCGATATACACTGAGGGTGAGGCTGTACACATTTGAGTTTCCTGGGCTTATCCCTGACCATGGAAGCCTGCTGGATTCAAACTGGATCAGCAGAGCCAAGCAAGAACACACAGTGTGACACAGAGCACATTCTCCCTGTCTAGCTGTGAGCAGGCTGAGCTATCCATACCCAGGGGGTTCAGAGCTCCTGGAGGATGACAGGCACTCTGGAGGATGTCCAGCCAGAGATGCCACAGGCTGCAGTGCAGGGAGAGGAGGATAATAGGCAAGAGAAGAGATGAGCAGGGCTGCAGACAACATCTTGTGTTCACATTCAAAAGGGGACAATGCCTGGGCAGCCTGTGACATGGCAGGATGGAAGCAGTCAGCCAAGCTGTGAGCACCCCGAGCCCAGCTCTTCCGGCTGGAATAAACACAGGCAAAGAATGGGCTTCTAAAATAACAACTGAGGCTTTTGTGAGGGTAGAAATCCACACAGACCTGATCCTCTGCCATCAGCTCCACTGAGGATCCCAGCTGGAACCATCACAGCACAGGTGTGGGTGCTGGAGGTAATGACAAAGCTTGGGCACATCAAAACCACCCTGCTATCCATGAGCCGTGCCCACAACTGATGGGATCTGCCCTGGCTGAGACAGAGCCTTATTAAGGTGATCCTGACAAACCCCACAGGCAGGATGTGGGAGGAGAATGAAGCAAAACCACATCATGCACACACAGGGAGGTTTGGGGGTGACACTTTAAGGCAGAGTTGAGCTCAGGTTCTCTGCAGCACAGGCAGATCACAGGGCTGGGGCCAACAATCACACCCTGCAGCTCATGCTCCTCCAAACACTCATCCTTCAGGCCTCCTGGCTGCCATCATTTGCTTATTTTATTCTTACCAGAATAAAAGAATAATATAAATATTATAAATATAAATAAATATTAAAAATATAAAATAATATAATAACAATATAATAATATAAATTATTACTATTATAATTATTGTGTTTCTTGTACCAATATGTTTGTCCCTCTCTTTACCAGGTTGCTGCGTCCCCAAGGCTCAGGCTGTCCCCTCCCCATGGAGCCATCACACAGCACCCACAGACATGGCAAACACCCCAAACACTGCTCCAGTCCCAGACTGTGGATTCCAGCTGGGCTCACACAAAGCTTCCACATCATTTGGCAGCTTGATGGAGTTATATGCATTAATTAATGTTTAAATAAAATGAAGATTAAAGCAAGATGATGAAGTATCAGCATATGTTCAACCCTTAAAGTCCTGTGCTCTGCTCTGAATCAAAGCATGTCTCAGCTGTACAACCAAAGCAAAGCTGGTCACAGCCACTGAGCACAATCCCCATTACTTGAGGAGGGGCCAGAGCTCTTCCTCTCAGCATGGCTAAAATAATGGCCCTTTGATGGAGTTTATTTTCATAGCAAACCTGTCTGGTCACCCTCTGTTAGAGGCTTCCCTAGAAGGGGATGGTCATTCCTAATCTCTCAGCTTCTGCAGATGCCTCAGGAAACCTGTAATCTTTGAACAAGAAGGAAAAATAAGCCAGGACAGATTGTTCTTTACAGGACAATGCACTGACCTTAATGAAGTGAAGCACATACCATGTCATGAACCACAGGCCCAATGGAGTGAAAGGCAGCTGAAAATAACCCTGCAGAGCACAAAACCTCAGACTCTACCCCTGGTAACCTCAGAGGCAAGGCTGAGAGATCCTGGCAAGAGCTGGCTACAGGTAGCAAAACCATGGGGAGTCAGGCTGAGCCTCCCCTGTGGTCAAGCATTTTCCTCAGCCATACTAAAACTCCAGGACACGGCAAAGCAGCCAAAGAAGGATCCTTGTGAGAGCCCTGGCACAACTGAGGAGTCCTTGCCAACCCTTTCCTGGCTGTAGACTCATTTCTGCAGAGAAGTCTGACCCAGGCCAGGTGCAAAAAACCTGGAACACACACAGAGAATGGAAGAAATTGTTCTTTGCATGGAAGATCCAAGAGTGATCCTCCACTGTCTCCATCGAGCTGAGACCAGGCAGCTAAATCAGATCTGATTCTTGAAGGTCCCTTTCAATTTAACATTCCTCTCCTTTTCCTCTTCTATCCTACTCTACCCTACAACACCCCTCTGTTTGTGCTGGCCACCTCTCAACCCCTGCCTTGGTAGCAGAGGTTACATCACTGCCACAATGACCACAGGAAACTTTAGCAAGAGGTGACAAACCAACACTGTCACACCCCAGTTTGTCTCTGTCCCTCACGAATCCAAGGTCAGCAATGCAGGGGTGGTAGAAACTCCCCACATCTCCAAAGGAATCCCACACACATTCCCACACATCCCAGTGAACATTTTCCTTTGAAAACTATCCCCACACAAGGGACAACCAGGCGGGACACAACAAACTCATTTTGGAGAAACTGATGTCAAGAATGCCATGACCTGAAGCTTTCAGCAACAACTGATAAAACACAAATACCTTCAGTGCACGAGCCCAAATTAACCTGAAGTCACCAGCAGGACACTTTCCAAGGATCAGAGCACATTCCAGCCTTGGCCGTCTTGAACAACCTCAGCCAGGGACTCGAATAGTCCACGAAAATCCAAAGTGGAGCTCAGGGAAGAAAGCAGAGCTCACCTGGCCTGGAGTCACCCATGTGCTGACCAGGAACAGGCAACCACAAGTTGTTTTTATTGCCAGCAAATGCCAATGAAGATTGTATTCATAAAGGGGAGCTGCTACATCAGCAGGCACTGAAGAGGAAGAGTGACAAGGTGGTACCAATTAAAAGGTGATTCTCTTCCATCTTCAGTTTCCCTGAATGGGAAATGGACAGCGTTTTCCATCCTGTTTTCATTTCTTCCAGCACCAACCTCTCGGATCCCTTATTTGCCCCAGGCTGTTCACTGTTCCCCTTTCTGTCTGGGTGGATGAGGCGGTGATCCCCATTTGTGGCACATAAAAACACAGACATTTCTGGAAAATGGCAGAATTGAGGCACCTCAGGACATGCAAGAGCTGAGGGGTGACTACCATTCCCTCAGCCCCCAAAGCAGAGGAGATGCTGTACCAAAGCTGGCTGTTGACTCTGTCCTCTGGAGAGAACAGCACAGCACCAGAGATACCAAAACATTACAATTTCTTTATGAAACATCCAGGATAAAGGGCATGGCAGACACTGAAATTCCTTACAGCCAACTCCAGCATGAATTCAGAGCTAGAACTGACACGTCTCCATCAAAGGCAATCCCCAGGAGGCATCTACAGAAGCACTTCAGCACTTCCTATACACATCAGAGCCTTTTGAAGCAATGAGCCCAGGTCTGCAGAGCAGCAGGCTCCACCTCTCCTCCTCACATCATCAGGAGCACAGGAACACAGTAACACAAATCCAGGTCACAAAGTCGCCAAGATTCAGCAGCCAGGGAGAAGAAACATGGCAGGAAGGGAGGAAATTTCGGCAGAGATAAGTTAGAATGGCTCAAGGGACAGGGGAGTAAGAGCAATGTCGATGGAAACTCCTGCTGAAAACTCTCAGCACTCACTTGTCAGCTGAGGACAACCCAGGATCCTGAGCAGTGAGAAGATACAGGACAGCACCAGGAAGAGGAGACAGAAGAGCAGAGCCATGAGAGCCATGTTTTCCAAGATTACGTAATTCCTGAATAAACAGACACTTCCTTATCCTCAGTGGTGGTTTTTGCTCAGATGTTACACAACCAAACACAGGAATGGTGAGCAGGGAGATGTGATCCATCTGGCCTGAGATCAGGAACCATCCTGCTGCCTCGGGGGAAGCTGAGAATAAATGGGACAGAGTCCTGAGCCTTGTGATACTCTTCAAAAACTTTTTAATATAAAAATATATTAACATCTGGAACTTCATCTTGCAATCTGTGAGATTAAACAACTTCTGCTTCCTTACAAAAACCAGGCCTAGTGGAGAATTTCACTTCTTATTTCATATCCCCTAATCAAAACCAGCTTCTAGCCTGTATTCCTCTACCTATAGCAGGCACTTTTTAAAATGAAGGGAGAAGTTTTCTCTTCAAATGGAAAAAAAAAAAAATCCCAAAACCTCACTCACCATTTGTATACAAGGTTGTTTACCATGCTCATGAATTCAGCATCCAGATTCCTGCAGGTTCGACACCTCCTGCACCATTTGTATCTATGGAAAGGAGCCTGTCTCCCACCAAAACGTGTCTGTCCACAGGGTAAGGACACAGATTATTGTTTGTGGCTGTTCAGTGGCAGAAGAATTCCACCTCTAAGGAATTCCACCTCTAAGGAATGACAGATATGTCAGGATGCAAGACAGGGAACCACTCGCAAGTTAATCCTGATAAACCACTGCTCCACGGTTTTTGGACACGGAGCAAACCAGGCTACACAGCACAAACAACTCTGACCAGGTTGATTTTATGGTGTCTTCAAGCCCTAAACCCTGTAAAACTGTAAAATAATCTCAGGAGACACGAAATGAAACCAGAGTCAAAAAGTGCATTCCCAAGAAAGGAGACACAAGTTCCCTCAGAGCCAAATGTGTCCTAGAACTGCATTAGTGGGCCTTTAATACAGGTGACAGATTACAGATGTTATCTGTTATTACCTCTTACAGGTGTTATCTTGCAACAGCATAAATACCTTTGTCCCATGCAGGTAAAACTAAACTTGAGGGCAATAAATGGACGGCACTGGTTTATTAGAGGCCTCATAAAAGGGAGTCCAGCACAGGAGATTCCCAGATCTTACCCTACTTGCCCATTTTCACACAGTTAATTTTCCCTCTCTGGCTGCTTTCCAACCTCATAATCAGACTCAGCCCAGAAAAGGCAACACTTGTACAACACTTATTCAAAACCCTGGTTCTGAACTGACTTTCAGGTGTTTTGAGAATCTGAATAACAACAAAAACCACACTGCAAAACTCCTGGTTCATCTTTTTTTTTTTGCAGAGCAATCCCATTTCATTCCCTTCTTTTCATATTGAAGCAGTTGTTTGCCTGTAATTACCCCTCAGAAGTGCATCCATAGCTCTTTAAGGTGGCCACTCAACCATTGCCTCTCCCTGGAGCTGCCACGTTCCAGCCTGTGTCAAACATTGCCTCAACCACATGCTGATGTCAGCTCACATCTTGAATTCAGCTCCTCCTGGGATATCCTGGGATTTCCAGCTTCTCCTCTGGTGTGTCAAGGTCACCTCTGAAATCAAAGACCTAAGAAAAATACCCTTTTCTTGCAGAGGAGAAATGGATGTGTGCTCATTTCATTTTGCAGCACCATCCACGACTGTCCCTGTTCTGCCACAGCCAAGAATCAAATTCTTTTGTGCCTCCCATATTTGTTTTGAGAAGCCTCAAGCTGTTCATGGGCAAAATGCAAGGTAGAATTCAGGTCACCAGTGGCAAAACCCATCCCAGTGTGTTTTTAATTAAGCCCAGGAAGTTGATCTCTGTTTTGGCAGAGGGTTAAGGCCAAATATCCATCACCAGAGGCACCTTCTTACTCTTGATCCATGATCTTGGAAACAGCAGGTGGATGGCACAGTGATATATAAACAGCTCCCAGGTAGTAATGCAAATACTTGTAAGGGTTCAGAGAACAAATTCATAGCCCCAGTCCATGGAACAGAGCATCCTCCCTTTGAAAATGCAACTGGAAGTGTTATTGAAATTACTGAGTCACTGAAAATACAATCTCAGCAAGGTAGAGAATCTCCAGTATCAAGAAGAGGAAAAGAGCAATCAATTCAATTCTCTGGACAGGAACTTATCTTTGGAAGAGCCTTAGCCTTGTGATACTCTTCTGACAGGAAGAGCCACAACTGCAGGGCATGGAAAGCAGGAACAGTTTTTCTATAATTGACCAAAAAACCACTCTGGGAAAGAGCTTTGAATGCTAGCTTTTTCATCATTTTCAAACCTCTGGACAGGCACAGAGCTGCTAATCCAAAGCAGAAATTATTCAGAGCTTAAAAATGCTGAGTACTTACTCTTCCAGAGAAAGGTTTTCCATCTACCGACTCCAGCAGAGTCTTTTTTCTCCAGAGAGGCAACAAGTCCGAGACTGATCAAAGTTTCTCAACCTTCACATAATGCTGACAAGCACATAATTATCTCTATCAAATGCTAATCATTAACTACTGCTTGGATTAGCTTAGGACCAGACCAAGCACTGGGATGCTCACACAGAGATCCACAGAGCAGCAAAAGCAGCTCCTGAGTCTTCCTCAACGAGATCTTTGCACAAATGCAAAAGAGATTTTACAACTCCCTGATCTGATTAAGTGCATTGCAGGGATTACTTTCCAACACATTAACCAAAACACATTTCAAACATTCATATCTCTAGCAGATAGATTAGTGGTTTGCTTGCTTCTGGATATTGTAACAAAGCAAGTCTAGTTTACTTTAGTATGTAAGTATTTTAGTATACAAATTGAGAGCAGGTTTAAATAAGATATTAGGAAGAAATTATTCCTTGTGAGGGTGGGGATGGCCTCAAGGTGCCCAGAGCAGCTGTGGCTGCCCCTGGATCCCTGGATGTGTCCAAAGCCAGGCTGGACATTGGGGTTTGGAGCAGCCTGGGACAGTGGGAGGTGTCCCTGGAACAAGATGAGCTTTAGGGTTCCTTCCACCCTAAATCACCCTGTGACTCTATCTGCCCCATAATGAAGAAATGTGGTATTTTCAAAGCTATCAGCCAGTTTTTAAGAGTACTGGGAAGTGAGAAAAAAGAAAATAACAAGGCAGTTAAGTCATCAATTGTGCAGAAATATTTCAGCATCATGTATAAGACAAACCCTGTCAGGGTAACTGGCTCTGGGTCCTCTCTGCTTGGAAAGCTGGAGCCAACAACTGCTACGGAAAAATAAAAAAAAAAAAAAAGAGAAAAACCAGAAAAATTACAAGAACAGCTGTTGCTGTGCCCTGCAGCACAAAGGGCCTCATGGTGGGGGCTGTGGTTTCATTTCATCAGAACAGAAGCAAGACTTACACAAAATGGGATCAACTGACAAGCAATGCCCATGACCCTGTTGTGATGCCCTGGAGGGTTTGACTTGAGGAATTCAGAAAATTAAGGAAAGTCAGGCTGCTGCCAAGAGGTTTTTTTAAACTAGGAGAAAAATAATCAGAATGAAATGTATGAGGCTTTACCACCCATACACAGAAGGATATCCCACAGACACTGCTGTGGGGAAAGAGCACAAAAATGGCTTTACAAGTATAACCAACAGGTGTAAGAGGGCAGCTGTGAAACTCTCAACTAGTTTTGTTTGCAGCTCTTCAGGTTTCAGTCTGACAATATCTATAACATGCTCCTCCTGCACACTTCAGCCTCACCTGGCACCACCTTTAACACCAAAGTTCACCATGTTCTGGTGAGATAATGTCTTATCCCAACTTAATGAAGGGGCACCAAAGCCAATGGTAACTTGATTTGTCCAAAACCCTCCTGGCAGAAGACAGAAATTGTGACTCAAGTCTCCTGTCAAACCCATCAGACAAACAAGGGAGCTGAGAAAACCAGAGCAGCACTGATTGCATTTCCCTGGCACAGTACCCCGAGGCTGGGTGTGCTCCTCGGGAGCTTGTGCTCCCACTTTTCCCCGATCACTTTGATGTACAAGGGTTGATTTATCCATCAGAAATGCCCTCCCATGGAGCCACACTGAGGGCAGCAGCCCTGGCTTTGACTCTGCTCCACGTTTTTAGTGTTTCTCCTTCCCAAGTAAATGACGCGAGGGTGAAAACGCAGCCCAGCTGTGCCAGTGAGCTCTCTGAGCCCCTTCAGCAGAACTTTTAACCTTTTGGAGCAGGGAAGGTTAATGCAGGTGAGCAATGGGATCTGTGGCTCCCAGTCCAGCCAGGGTGGCACAAGGTGCTGCCATGGTCCCAACCAGAGCTGCAGCCACCAGACTGTTGGGAAAGATGGGACAGGAAGGGCTTCTGGATATGATTGCCTATTAAAAAAACACTGGAGATGTAAAACCTGTGAGTGAAATAGAAATGAAGGGCAGCTTTGAGATGCGATCATGGCAGGCAGGAGGATGGTGATTAGTCAGGTTGAAGGACAGAAAACAAAAGGACCCAAGGGTGCAGCCCCTCTCCACCCTGCCAAGGCATCAGGGAAAAGGGGGATAAGAAAAGTCTCTTTAGAGTTTAGAATACAGGATGATGTGGTGATAGAGCAGTTCTCATGGGCTGCAGGCAAAGTCTGTAGGTTTTGTATCTGGCGCCGGTTGGTCACTCTAAATTAGAATATTCAACACAAAAGGAGATAGAATGGATTGTAATAAGGTCCTCACTCTCTCTCTTATCTCTCTCTTACCTCATACCCTCTCTCTTTGGGGTTCCCTCCAGCCCAGGCTGGTGGCTGAAGGCAAAGCCCTTTTCACCCACGGCCCTTGCAACAAACCCACATATTTCTAGACTATCTCAGCTCTGCAGAGTTCCTTCTCCCTGCCCTCCCCAGAAGCTCCTACATCAGACAAGGAGCAGGTGGCTCACAGGGATGAGCCTCTCCCTGAGCTGTATCCCTTTCCAGAGTTGCCATCCACAGCTCTCCAGAGCAGGACAACCAGTCTGCTCACAGCATTAGCTCAGGATCAGCACTGCACCTCTCAGGTGGCCTCAAAGCACTTCTTAATCTTATAGAGCAAAAGTTCAATTATATTCTCTCTCATGTGGAAAAAAGCCTGGAAATGTATTTGCCAGGCACTCCTTGCCCTAACAGAATGAGTGTTTAGGGAAGAAAACCAGGCAGGATTGTCAGGGCTCCCTTTTTCCAGGTTAGCCAGAAGATCAGCTAAATGGATCACAAAGCTGGTATTCCAAGCTCCAGCACCTTCATCAGAGGAATGAGATCTGAATCCGTGATAACTAATGAGTAAGTGTGGGAAAAGGAGGTTTGTGGAATTGAAGTGGCTCTCCCACAGTCTCAGGAGAGCTTGGGGCACTCGCAGGGAGCTCCATGCCAGAACACCTCAATTCTGTTCCCAGTTTTTTCTCAACCTCTCAGGATTCATGCTGAGCAAGCAGAGCCTCAGCCACTTACAGAATTTGGCCTGTCCTCTGGAGCTAATACGGAGCTACTACTCCAGTCATCCAGATAAAATGATAGGATTATATGCTTGTACAACTTTTTTAGCAGGCAGAACAATAAATGACGTTCACATCTGTGCTACAGCAAATGTGAGATTTTTCTAAGATTATATCTACGGAGAGGAAAAGAGCAGGAAGCAAAGCTATTGCTCTGGCTGCAATCAGAGTTGCTGAAGTGCCACTGGAAATCAGCTGGAGACTTTTGTAGATATGAACTGATAACACGAGGAAGAAGAGACAATGGGAAATGACATTAAAAACTGTAGAAATAAATAAGGAAAACTAAAAAGGAGAACTAAACTTTCATCACAGCCTCCCACTTCTAGATTGGCTTCTAAAGTCTAATTCAAGGACCAACAAATGAAAGGCTTTAGAAGGTACAGCAAAATAGCAGTTTAATTTGTTTACAATAACTAGTCCCATTTTTCTCTGCATTAGCAGGTTCCAGCTTTCAGATGAAAAAAAAAGAAATAAAAAAGGTTAATGAAAAAATCACTGGCATCGTGTTCTCCAGGACCTGACTGGGAACATTTCCAGAAAATTAGATTGAAACAAAAAGCAATGGAGCAGATTAACTCAGATTGGATTTCCCAGAGAAAAAAAAAAAAAAAAAAAACCAACATAACCTAGACTGAATCTTTTTCATCCTTCCCTAAGAAAAAATTGCCAAGACTCCCAGTGTTTTCCTGGCAGACTTGCACAGGAGTTCATGCTGGCAATGTGCTTCAGGCTCAACTTCCCAAAATTCTGCTGCAGGCTCCTGCTGACTTTGGGGTGACCTTCAGGCCAGGGCAGGGAAGGCAGCTCTGCAGAGCTTTCTGCTGGGTGGAAGAGATCTTCACAGCAAACAGAGAAACCAAGGAGGAAAGGAGAAAATGGTACATTTTAGATCAAAGAACAAAACGTTCTGTCTTCTCTTGGACCCGATGTCTGACTGGAAAACAAGCCAGCTGAAAGGAAACTCCTCAGGGCCTTGCTCAAAACTCACCATGTGAACGTGGTAGATTTTGTCATTTATTTGTAATATAAAACTGGAAAAGATTGTTCTCAGTGCCCTCCCTTTCTCAGACATTAAGCTTTTGTTCAGGGATAGAGTGTCTCACTAATCCAAACCTTGAAGTTACATTGTGAAGGGAGAAGTGAAGTGAAAAATCTCCCCAAACCTCTTTCTGAAACAAAACAAAACAAACAAACCACAAAACCAGAAAATTTAAAAACCCAACCAAAAAAAAAACACCCAAAAAACAAAACAAAGCAAAACCAACCAAACAACAACAACAAAAACAAATAAACAGAAAAAACCCTGAAAATTTTGTCCTTGTACCACTGCAACTCTGAGTCAGTGGCAGGGATGGTACCTTTAAAATAAAAAAAGCAAACATGCAAAAGTGACTTGGAAATCTGATGTAATTCCTGCTCTCTACTGGCAGGAATTATCCTAATTCTCAGCTTAGTTAACAACCTGGCCTAGATGAGAAATCTGATATGAAATGAAAAGCAGCCAAATGTCAGAAGGAAACAGTTGTACAAAAATCCCTCCATTCCCAACACAAAGTTGTGTGGGAGCCCTGCAACTCCTGCCAGTTCTTACATTTTCAGTACCTCGTTTTTGGAAGGGAGGAGAGCAAAAACTTGCTTATTGCAACAATTGTTGTGTTTGTAGCAAAAAGCACGGCTTTAATTTTGTGTTGCACAGCAGAGCAGTCACAGCTTCTTCGCCAACAAAATCCTTCGTTTACAAAACCAATCTGCATTTAAATAGCAACATTCACACGTTATTCCCAGTGCCCCCTCTCTAATGAAGGATGGGAAAAAAAAATATAAAATAATGCAGAGTCCAAAGGCTGAAGAAAGCCTGAGGAAACATTACATCATAAATGACAGGATTTGGGATCATTAACTTACCCTATAAGATCCCATATTGTTGTTACTCATGAAAAATCCTGCAGAAGCTTCGCTGACCTCAGGCTCAAGCAGAGGCAAGCTAAGATCAAAAAGACTGAAAAAATCAACTTAATAAACACTTGTGAGGAGCGTTTCATCCACCTGGGCACAAAAGGCAGGACTAGTAAGAATTCTGGAGGTTGGGATTTGAGCACAAACAGGAAGAATTGGCCTCTCTCTGCCTGGGAACTGTGTGGAACCAGGAGCCCGCTGCACAACCAAACACACACGAGGACTATGAAAAAAAGCTTAAATTAAAAAAGAACAAGGAGCTGAGATGTGATGCTTGCTGAGCGCTGCAGGATGTGCTGCTACAGCCTCCTCCCCACTATACTGGCATTAAAACTGGCCAGTGCTGAATCCCAGTGAAAAAAAACCCAAAAAAATAGGAGATATTTACAGGTATAACAGTTTGGACAGCACTGCCAGGGATGCCCAGGCTGGGATTGTTGGGGGGGTTTGGGCAGGGAAAGGGGCTGGACTGGATGATCCTTGTGGTTCCCTTCCAACTCAGGATATTCTGTGATATCTATACCTAAAAAAACCTAAACTGAAGTGCCACACCAGGACTCAGCCATACAGATCTTCTTTGTTTAAAAAACAAAACTATGTTTACAACCAATCTGATAAAAATACAGGAGCCAAAGCAACAAAATCTCTTCATCCAAGGAACCAGATTTCTCATTGGAAGAAAGTTCATGCCCACCTGCCTTACCAAGGTTGGAACAAGCTCTTCCCACTGGGGATTTACACCAAATTATTGTGGCTTTGTTTTTATTTTAACAGAAATAAGATTCCAACCATTGCCAGGTTTCATTCTAAATTCATCACACATTCTGCAACATAAAAGCTCCTTAACACTCCATTTATCTTCTCCCTTTATTAGTGGAATCACTGATATCTCAATCATTGCCAGAAACTCCTGAATTGCTGCAAACTCAGCTCCACAACAGACCTGGCAATTTCCTGCTCAGACTCCAACATCCACTCGGTAAATGACAGCACCAATTTCCAACCAGTGCCAGCAAATATCCAGAGTTGAGAATATCAACCCTTATTGCCATTCTGACCTCCCGTACATGGTTCTTTTGCATTTCAACATCATCTGGATCTAAGGTGAAATTAAAGCCATTTGGTCTCACAAAGCACATGGAGATACCAGCTTTCCAAGAGGGAAAAAAAAAACACAGAAAAACCACAATAAAGCACAAAACACGCACTAAACAAACCAAGAAAAAGGTGAGCTGTTTCAGAGGGGTGGCTCAGGCATTTCCTATGGGGATTTACCAGAGTAAAACATACTTAATTAGCATATCTAGTCTATTTTTTTTTAGAAAAAACAAACAGAACTTTGAGCTCATGAGAAGATGGGATTAGAAACCTGCTTAAAAGAAGATTCAATGGACTCTTTACATAGATATGTTGAAAAATGTATGAGTTGTATGTATTGTTGTAGTAGAAATCATTAACCTTACTGAAATGGTATATAATGGAAAACCTAAGTAAAATCGGATTCTGATCATGGTCAGTCTCTCCTTCAATCGCCGATAATTTCCCACGCAAGGAATTATTGCGGTGTTTTAGCGCTGATATCCCTGGGTAACCCAGAGAACCTGGAGCAGCACCCGGGTGTCCCCAAGCTCCCCAGAGGGCCCTGAGCGGAGCCATGAGGGCTCTGCGGCTCCCCCGGGCACGGCTCCCTCACGGCAAGGGCGGCCCGGCTGTCACCTTGGGAACCGCAGGGCCGAGCTAGAGCCCGGGGAACGCTCCTCCACCACCACCTCCCATGGCCGCCCATCCCCTGCGGGCCCCCCGGTGCTCCCGAGGTCCCCTGGCCTGGTCTGAGGGGAAGGAACGGCGGCCATGAGGCTCCTGAGGGGGATTGGGGATTGGGGATG
>VWZU01002038.1:88271-113495 GCA_013397095.1 Sterrhoptilus dennistouni
CGGGGCTGTCCCCTCTGTCACCGGGGGTGCCGCCGGGGCAGTGCCCTGCTGCTGTCCCGCCCGGGAAGGGTCTGGCTGCCGGAGGGGCTCGGTGGGGGCTCCCGGTGTGCCCGGGGCAGGGCTCGGGGTGTCCGGGAATATCCCCCCTCAGGGGAAGGCGGAGCCGCTCCGAGGGCCAGAGCAGAGAACTCGGTGTTTCCACTTCAATCAGGAGCGGGTGGGAAGTCCCCAAAGTGCCGCTTTGGGGCTGTTCTCTCGCCGCTGGCTCCTCCCAGCCCGTTCACCGCTGGTACCGTGTCTATGTGGAGCTCATCCAGGTTTTTGTATCCCTGACTTGTTGCCGCTCCAAGAGCTGCAATTCCAGCTCAGTCCCCTCCCCGCCCCCTTCCAGGAGTTCCTCTTTAGCGGCTCTTATAAACTAATCCCTTCTCTTTATAGAAAATTTCCTGGGTTTTTTTTAAAGGAGATTCACTGACAGTGATGTCATCCCTTTGTTTGAATTATTCCCTTGACTGGTGATATCAGGAACGGGTTGAGTTAGCTGGCCTTGAAGCAATGAAAGTGCAAACAAAGTATCCTGAAGGAATAACCTCCAGCGTTAAACCCTCTGCCTTTAGCTGGGAGAGCTTCTGCCATTTTAAAACTTAATGGGAGAATGTGTTTATTAGACATTTAAAGAAAAAAAAACCTCCAAAAGCTGAATGGTGGTTTTTCTGTCACATATTATTTTAGGTATTGTAAGAATCAGATATTTTGTATGAAACTCGTTCTACTCGTTGCCTCTTTTTTTTGTGTAGTTTCAGTTCTTACGCCTCCAGTCGGTTTTTTTGAGGAAATGAAACACGATTGTACCACTTTCCCAACCTCTTCATCTACAAGTTCTGCCTATTCAAAATTAAATAGTTAATTAGCATAAAGCAACTTAACTTCACCTGCAGCCCTTTGTTTACTTCCAAAGTGATGGTAAACACTTCTTAACCTTCAAGAGTGTTCATTGTGTATAATACCCGTGTTAAATAAGGTTAAATGGTTTTATTTCCCTTCCTAGAGCCAGATTAGCCTCTCTCTTTGGCCTGGATCAGACTGTCTCAAGCCAGGGAAATGAATTCTTCCAGTTCACTGCACCAAAGCAGCCCAAGAAAGGTCAGACAGCACCTGGTGAGTAACTGGGCTTGAGAGTGGGGAACAGAGAGAGCAAGGGCCCTTGTGAAGAGCAGGAGAGCAAATAATTTCCTGAGCTTTCCTCAGTGGTGTTGTCCTCCTCCACCTGGATTTTCACTGGCCTCGGGTGACTTTGGATCGTGCATCTTTCTTTCTCCGTAACTTCCTTCTGGAGTTCTTTTTTCCTTGGGGTAAAGAATGTGTCCTGGTGGTGCCACCAGGCAGTCCTGTGTCTCTGAGAGCGGTCCCTGATCTCTGTCCCCTCAGGCCAGCCCCAGAAGGTGCCAGCAGCCCCTGCAGCCCCCTCGGTGTTGGCGGCCACCGCGGTGCTCGCCTATCGATAGTAAGTGACTTCTGCAGGACGTGGTGCAGTGTGTCCCTCGTGCCAGAGGGGAGATATTGCTGGATAAATGGCAAGAGATAGTTGTTTTCAGGCATATCTGCATGGTGGGAATGCTGCAAGGCAATGGGAGCTGCTGCTCAAGGACAGTTTCAGTTGCTGTGCTGCAGCTCTGAGAGAGGCAGGTCTGAGATAAAGAACAAGTTGTGGGTTTGGCTGTGAGCTTGTCCTGGCTGCTGGGCTGAGCTGTGCTCTGCTTCAGGAGGCTCTGTGAGGTGCTTGTGGCTCATGAATTTGGGAATTGAGGCATGAGCAGATCAGAGCACTAAAACCATCATGGAAAACCACTTCTGCCCTGGATCTGTGAGAGCAGTTTTCACCTCACTCCCCAATGTGTGCTCTTGTCTGTGGGCAAGCAGGAATGTCTCTAAGCTAAGCCTGACATTTTATGCCTGAGGAAAGGGATCTGAACTCTAAAAAATGCTGAATTAGGGACAGTTGTGCAGGTGAATGTCTCCCTTATCTTCCAGCACAAACGGGCAGTACGTGAGGCAGGGCAAGTATGGAGCAGCTGTACTGGGGAACCACACTGCCAAAGAGGTGAGAGACACTCTCTTCCCCAACTCTGCCATGCTGAGGGCTCACTGGTGTGAGGTGGTGTTTCTGTGAGCTCTCCAGGTGTTTTGCTTTTGATGTTGTTTGTTCTCCTGCTGCCTTTCTGCCTCTTGAGTTTTCTCAAGAAAACTCTTTTCTGGGTTTTCTTGAGGCTCAGCCATCCACCTTGGTGACATCTTTCTTTCCTGCAGTCTGTGAGTTTGTAAGATCTCTTTACAGCTGGTGCCTGAAATATTTTGCAGTGTGTGTGAAAAGTCATTTTGATATTTATTCAGAATGTCTTTGGTGTATTTGAAAGCTACTTTGAAAATTCTCACCCATCCCTGGTGTTGGTATTTGTGATGTTTCATATCCCCCAAGTCCTCGTTCAATGTCTCACTAAGTTGCTTCTGCTTTTGCAAGAATAAAATAAATCTTAGTTTGATAACTAAATCCCCGAGTCAGTGATTTGGGAAGTGTTGAGCTGTGTTGCTCTGGGGGAGCTGGGAAGGACAGGGAGTGCAGGAAGAAGGTGAACCAGCTTTCCTCAGGCTGTGATATCACATCCAGCTGGGAGCAGTCACTCCCAGCTCACCCCTGAGCTGTGTCCAGTGCAGCTGCACAAAGGAAAACACATTTCCTTAATAGATTGTGTTTAGTAGAGCTAAATATGTCAATAAATCTCACATCTGTGTTGTTTAGTAATTGAAAAGCTCCCTCCAGTTCAGTCTGTTATATGTAGTGGGTTTATGCAAAGATAAAAGATCACACACACAAAACCTCTTTAGGCTGAATTTTAGGGAAAATGCCTTTCCCAAAAGGGCGATCAGGGCCTGGCACAGCTGCCCAGGGCAGTGGAGGGGTTTAAAAGCCATGTGGATGTGGCACTTGGGGACATGGGTCAGTTGGGACCTTGGCAGTGCTGGGGAAATGATCCTGGATGTCTCTTCCAGCCTCAGTGACTCTGTGGATGGTTTGATGCTGTGGTGAGGTCTGTACCTGAAAGGGTTAATGCATCATCTTTTGTAACTGTGAAAAATGTGGAATTAGTTAAAGCATGTTGCTTTATTATAAAACAATGAGTTTGACTTGCTTGGTTGCTGTAACTGAATAAAACCCTTGAAAATTGACCAATTTTAATAAGTGTCACAAAACTGTGCTAAGTATTTTTGCTGTGGTATATTCGACAAATAAATACTGAGCCTTAGGCTCTGTGTGTGTGACAAAGCACCTTAGCATTGAAAACATTTTGAGTTCCTGTTTTTTGTTCTTTTTTTTCCTTGTCTAATTCCTTGTGGAATCCAGTACAGGATCCTCCTTTACATCAGTCAGCAGCAGCAGATCACCTCTGCAAGGATCCACCCAGGCTTCGTGCTCACGGTGAGACTCTGCCTTAGAAAAGCATCTTTTGATCACAGCAAACCACTAAAATTCTCCATTAAGCCTTTGTGTATAACCTTTGAGATCAAACACCTGGGTGAGAGAGCAGGAGGTGTCCCAGTGTGCTGTTCTCCTGTATTGCCCAAGAGGCTGTGACAGCTCTTTTGCAGAGCACCTCCTCAGATTTCCAAATCAAGGCCCCTGTAGGAGGTAAATTATTACCTGTGCTCACAGAGATGTTTGGGGTTTGCAACCCTGTGATGGATAAAACCAGTGGAATTCCTTTGGCTGAGAATTTCTAGTTAAGTGTCAGAGAGAACACAACTGAGTAAGCAGAAGGAAGCGACAGCAAGGAAATGTTTTCTCTCAGAAAATTGACACTCAGCACTTTCCTGCTGTTAAAAACAATCTGGAGTATTGTGAGCTCTAAAATGGGATCTCTCAGGAAGTTGTTTTCTGCCAGTTTTACAGAAAATGGATGTGTTGGTTTGCTGTTCTTAGGTTGTCATCAGCTGGCATCAAATTTCTTGGTATGAGAGATAGAATTTTCACTCCAAAATAATGAAATTTCCGTCCCAGCTTAGAGCTTGTTGTCTAGTTTTATAAGCACATTATTGAAAAATTAATGGGTTTTATAGACACTTCTGTTGACATGGATTTAGAAGTGAGGAAGAAGTGACTTCTCTAATTGATTCTGGAAACCTAAATACAATAAACTATAAAATGTTAATTACCTAAAAATTCTCAGTATATATTAAAGAACCAGGCTTCAAATTTCTGAAAGGTTTCACCTTCCTGTTTGACTAGGAAGAACTTAATATTTGCTCAGATATTTGAGTTAGTATAATTCTTCATGATAATGAGCACATAAATAAAAGCTAAATCTGAACTTGGGCACTAGAACCAGCAGGGTTCTTCCTGCTTAATTCCAGTAGCTTTTATTTTAAGCTTGTTTGGGTTGTGGGTTTTTTAGTTCATTTAATGCCTGAGATAGAACTGATTCCCTCTCCCACAGGTTCGGCCCAACAATTACAGCACATTCTATGATGATCACAGGCAAAACTGGTCCATCATGTTTGAGTCAGAAAAGGCAGCAGTGGATTTCAGTAAGCAGGTAACTGCTCACCTCTGGGCCGGGCAGTTCTTGGTGGCTGGTTTACAGCAGGGGCAAAGCAAATCAAGTTTTATTTTCATTAGTGTTCAGCTTTGGGTGTCTGCATGACAGATCTGAGAGGAGCCTGCCCTGAGTTTTGTTCATTAAATCAAATCTCTTTGGGGCAGGGGGCCTGTTGCTTCTCAAGATTCTCAACTACTGCATATCAGTGGTTCTGTAGAGCAGAGGGTGTTTAATCAGCAACACTCAGCACAAGGAAACATGGAATGTCCTGGGAGTGCATTTCTACTGTGGGCTTGATCAGTACAGCAAGAAATGTATCACATTCATGAGTGGGACTTATTAAAGGGCAGAAACACTTCCAGGCTTTCCCCTCTGCAGGTGTGCATTGCCAAATGCAACAGCTCCCCAGCACTGGAGTCAGTCCTCTGCCAGGATCTCCTCCTGGGAGAAGGGCAGGGAGTGGAAGGAGGAGACTCCCTGGAGGTTGCCTATACAGGATGGCTGTTCCAGAACAACGGCCTTGGACAGGTAAATGCATTTCTGCCAGTCCCTGGCAAGAACCTGCACATCCAGCATGGTGCTGGTGTTGATGTTAAAGGGATATTTTGGGCATTTACGGCACTATAAGTAGGGTAATGCCTATAGAGTATTGAGGGATTCTGGCATATTACAAAAAAACTTCCTCATTGAAAGGGTTGTTGAGCATTGGCCCAGGGCAGCAGTGGAGTCACATCCCTGGAAGTGTTCAAAAACCATCTGGATGTGGTGCTTGAGACCTGATTTGGTGGTGAACTTTGAATGGTTGGACTTGGTAATCTTAGAGGGCTTTTCCAACCTTAATGTCTCTATTATTCTGTTACTGTTCAAAGGGGAGGTGATTGAAATGCTTTTAAACATCCATGGGCACCTCTCACACATGAATATTTAATGTTGTGTGTTGCTTGACCCAGTCCTGTCCCAAAGCAGGTCTGAAGTCTGAGTCTCCAGTTATTCACTTAATGAAATTGTACTTCAGGAAATGGACTAAAGCTCTGTCTTCTGGCTGAGAATTAATTTTGGTAGTGGTGGGATGGGACATAGCATTTAACCAGGGGTTCTAGGAGTTTATGGAATGTGTAAAGCAGCATTCAGAATCCTGAAACAGGTGGGAAATCCATGTATTTTGTGTTCTTGTTCAACTCTCCAGGTGTTTGACTCAAATGTTAATAAAGACAAGCTGCTGAGGCTGAAGCTGGGATCTGGAAAGGTCATCAAGGTACAATTGGTTTCGTTTATTAGCAAACGCTCTCTGACAGTGACTCACTCCAGCTTTGCCCAGTCTCCTTTTCAACATCAGTGTTAGACAGGAGTTGTCCCCTTTGGTAAAAAGGAAACTTCCTGCTCTCAGGAGCTGGGGTTTTATTGTCTTTGTTTTTCTGGAAGTCACTTAATCCATTCCCTTGTCCTTGGGGAACCCTATTTCTAAAGCAAACAATTTTTCATCCATGTGTTGTGATACTCCCTTACGTTATCCCATAAAATCAGGGTTTGAGTCAGAGATGCTTTTGTTCAGGTCACTTCCATGACCTGAGTAATTAATGTATGACCTTTAGAGTTCATATATAACCTGTTACGAGCTGTCTTTTATTGAAGATGTGCTATTTGTCTACTTTATTTGTTTTATCCTGTGTCTTACTAATTTTACCTGGCTGTTAGAGCCATCTTGTTCAGTGCTGGCATCCCTTGGGCAGTTTGCACTGCTCTGACTTCACATCCCTCATTACAGCTCTTTTCTTTGGTTGCTTTTTAAATCTAAGCAGAGCAATTCAGATCTCTTTGGAGTCCAGTTCTTCCCCAGAATGCTGAGTGAGGTTGCCACTGTGTGGTGGAGCTGCATATTTATTCTTAAGTTAACACTGGAATTCACAACTGGCTTGTCAGGATTTGTGGCAAGACAAAGGTTTAACGCTGCACATTGAAAAGAAACAAGATTTTGCAAGAATCTCTAAATGTGTTTTTGCCTGAAGTTGTCTTAATTGGGGTAAACAATGTCACTGATCCAGCTGTTGCTCTCTCTCCTGTTTCCTGTGCAAACCAAAGGGCTGGGAAGAAGGAATGCTGGGCATGAAGAAAGGAGGGAGAAGGCTCCTCATCATCCCTCCAGCCTGGGCTTACGGGGCTCAGGGTGTGGCTGGTCGTGTCCCTCCAGACTCCACTCTGGTGTTTGAGGTGGAGGTCAGACGGGTGAGTGTCTCCTGCCAGGTGTTTGTTTTCCATCTGTTCTGTGACTGCAAGGGGGGAAACCTGCTCTGAGTGTGAGAACTCCAGCTCAGAAACTGTTAGAAACCTCAGCAAGATGTGTATCTTTAATTCAAACAAACAAACAAACCCAAAAGAGAACCCTAAACCCAGAAAACCCCTCAAGGCTGTTTGTCTGTTGTAACTGTCTTGGGATCTTTTAGCTGTCTTATTTGTCACTTGGGAAAACAGAATAGTGTGGGAGGAATGAGAGGATGTAAAGACTCAGCTTCTCCAGCTCTGAATCCATTGGCTGCTTTTCCTTGAAGTGCAGGAACTCCACAGGCAGTGGCATCACAAAAAAATTGATGAAAAATTTTACATAAAAACGTCTCTTTTTTTTTTTTTTTTTTTTTTTCTTCATGCTTTTGAAGGTGAAGCTGGCAAAGGAGTGCTCTGGTTCAGATGGGCTGAGTGTCAGTTCAAGGGATTCCCCTGCACCTTCTCCAGTTCCCAGCTCAGATGGCTTCTCCTCAGACACTGGTTTAGTGCCTCCCTCCACCATCCCTCCAAAGCCTGGGTAAGAAGAAGCAGCATGGCTTAAACAACTTTCTGTGCTGAGGCTGGTGATGCCCATCAGCAAAATGCTGCACCAACACATCATTTGGAAACATGGGGCCTCTGTGCCTTCCATAACAGAGCAGTGCTTGCTAACAGGACTTTTCTGCCTGAGTGCTGACTTCCAGGTTAAAGCAATTGGAATGGGCTCCAGTGGAGGAAGTCATTCCTCTCCAGCATTCCTGAGATCCAGTGGCATTGAGCTGTCTCATCATTGTCATCAGTTTGGACCTTCTCAGTCTCAGCAACTCCCTGAAAAGAGGGTGTAGCCAGGCAGGGTTGGGTTTTTTTTCCCAGGTAACAAGTGACTGGGGAGAGGAAATCACCTCTAAGTTACTCCAGGAGAGGTTTATGCTGGATATTAGGAAAACCATCACTGGTAGGATGGTCAGGCATTGGCACAGGCTGCCCAGGGTGGAGTTACCATCCCTGGAGGTGTTCAAAGAATGCAAATGTGGCACTTGGAGATGGGGTTTAGTGCTGAACATGTTTGGGCTGGGTTAGTGGTTAGTGACTCAACCTTAGATGTGTTTTCCAACCTTAGCAGTTCTATGTTCTGTTCCTTAAATTAAATGGGTCACTCACCCTTTTTAGGAAGTCCAAGTAAGTGCTGCTCTTGTTGTCATAAGTAGTTTGTTATTGGACTTGGTTAAAATTATTTATACCAGAATGTGGTTGTTAAAGCAATCAGCAAAATTATCTTCCTGTAATCAGCTGTTCCAATGAGCCATAGTGGTGTCCTGAACAGGTAACACTGCAAAGAATGTTCCAGCAGTGTAGGCTTAAAAAAATTGCTTTTTTAGGGTATTTAATGTATTTAACAGCATTTATAAATCCAGAATGTTGGCTCCTGAATTCCTCCTGGTTAATTCCACACCTGTTTGGCTTTGCAGGGAGCCAGCAGTTCGGGCCAAGTCCAACTCCATCAGTGAGCAGCTTGCAGTAAGTGCTGCCTTTTCCTAGTTTGAAGCCTGAGTAGAGAAGTTTATTTTCACCTTAAGCATTGGGTGCTGCTGAAGATAAAGTGAGCATCATGCAAACCACTGGAATGTTCACCTCACAGCAGCTTAGGGCCTCGTTTTTGAAGGAATTAATGGTTGGAGTCGATGATTAATGATTGGACTCTGTGACCTTAAAGGTCTTTTCCAACGTAGTGATTCTGTGATTAGCAGGACCTGAGGAACCCCAGTCCCAGTTCCTGCTCCTAAATGCAAAGTCACTTTGGCCATGTGGATTTTCACAAATTTTCTTTTGAGCTAAATGGACAAATTTAAAATAGATAACAAAGGAATTGGGACATTCAGGATAAGTTTATAGAGCTGCATGAGAAGACTTTGTGTCTCCAGACAGAAAAAGCTGCTAAGCAGCTTCCTGAACTCACACATTTTCTTGTTGGTGTTTTGTGCAGGGATAGATTTTTCTCTGTAGTGACAGCACTGTCATTTCAGAAGGAGGATATATAAAACAAACCAGATTAACAATCCTGGTGCTCCCTTTTGTGCTTGAAGAGTAGATTTTCACACAGCCATTGAAAAAATGAGTCAAAATTCAGGCAGAGATTTAGAAGTGTTTGTAATACCTCAAAACCTGGGCTGAGACAAAGGGAGAGTAACTAAATGTTTCTTTTTAGAACCCAGATGTAGCAAAGGCAAAGCTGATTTCTCGGATGGCCAAAATGGGACAGCCCATGCTGCCTTTCCTTGCTGGGACTGCAGGGGGTCAGCTGGACTCCAGTGACTCAGAAATAGAGGTACCAGTCACTCCAGTGACTCTTTCACTGCTTTTCCTACACTGGGGATTGCTTAAAGTGGGATCTGTCACAGTGGCTCTGCCCTTGTTCAGGGAAATCTGCTCTGGCTCTGACAGAAAGGTTCCACTTGTGTTCCTGGGGTAACACCTTGTCTCAAGTGACCCTGGGCTCAGGCTGTTGCCTTGTTCTTTGGTGTTCCTTGTAACATGCAGAAATGTTTTTAGGATCCCAACACTCTGAGAGGGACAACACAGCCAGTGGCTTCGACCAGACCCTCCCAGCCAGCTCAGGCAGTGCTGCCCACAGTGTCCACACAAGGTAAAGTTCTGCACTCCCACTCCACTCCACGAGGGCTCTGGGAACAGAGGATTCCTCCCAGGAGCTGAAATATGAACTGAAAGCTTCTGATAAGGCTTGTTGATCCATGAGCCACTAAATCATGGAGCACAAGACAATCTTTGGGGTGTTTCTTCATTGTGGTCTTGAGGAGCTGTCCTGTCACTGGGCACTGAGATTTGCAGACAATGGAATTTGTGCATCGGATGTTCCAAATCCTTTCCCAGTGAACAGCACTTGTGGGAATGATGGAAATCCAAGTGAAGGGCAGCTCTGCAGGGCTGGATGTGTCTTCCCACGATGGAATGAATGGTCATATCAGCTGCTGCTCAGCTGAGCAGCCTTCAGAGTCAGTCTGAGTCACACCTTTGTCAGCAAACCTCAGAGCTGCCTCTGTTTGAATGAAAAGAGGTTGTTTGAATGGAGCTAGAAGTGGGATTTTTTTTTTTTTGCTATTTCACCCTAAGTGAATTAAATTCTTTCAATCCGCTTTATAGCGTGCTGAATTTATTTCTTCCTTTTCAGTACCTCAAGCATCTGGTGCTGCACCTTCAGTATCTTCTGCTGCTTTAATTCCTGCAACAATCCAGCCCCCTTCAGCTCTGCCTGGAGGAGCTCAGGGCTTTCAGGTACCAAAATGAAATCAAGGAGAATATTGGCACTTTTGTCCTTTCTCCTGAGTCTTCTCCATTGCTGGGAGCAAGAACTTTTAACACAGGGATGAGAATTTCAGGCTGTTTCTTGTGACTCTTTGGCATTCTCAGGTTTTCATCATATGCCTCTTAAAATTTATTCCAAAAGGGCTAATTCTTGTTTAAGAACCCATCATAAACTAAGGATGAACCAGGCTTTGTTAATACCTGGCTTTGTAGTGGATAGAATAAAAACTTGGAAAAATACTTCCAAAACTTCTTCATTAATGAGCAGTAAAGTTGCAGTCAAGTCGTGTTGTGCTTTTTGAGCCCCTTTTAGGAAATAAACTTGTGTTCAAATTAACATAACTCCAGAGGGAGCTGTTCGTGTGCTGATCTGACTCTCACAAATGTGGGGTGACATAATTTTGCTGAAATCTGAATGAAGGTGGGAACTAACTAACCCTCAAAAGAAGAATATTATTTTCCTTTCACAATGACTGTTGTGTATTTTGACTTTCCAGCTCCTTAATTCTTGATTTATTTTTTTTTTCTTTCCAACGAAATCCTTTCTCTTGGGCTTAAAAAAAATAAGAAGCTTTGAGAAAATGGGGAAATAGCAGAACACATTCTAACCTATTGAACTTATCCTTCAAGGCATATCCAGGAGTGGCATTTGCTTACCCCCAAACTGCTGCCTCTGCCTCTCAGCTCCAGCCTGTGGGTCAGATGTATCCTGCTCCTTACCAAGGTATGGTTTTCAAAGGTACCTGCTGCTCAGAGGATTGCAACACCTGCAATAAACATTTTGTGATGAGGATTTATAGCTGTGCTGTTTCACAAATGCTTATTTTTTAATACCAAATAGGGGCAAACACTTCCCAATAAATGCCCATCACTTTCTTGCCTTACAGAGCTTTGTGCAGTTTGAAAGGGGCTGGAATTTTTCTGTGTCTTCCTAAGATTGGGTATTACTAAAGGGATTTGGTAGATGGTGCTTCCAGTTATAAATAAAATTTGGGAAACAGCTACATTATTTATTTTCAGAATATCGCATCCTTTTTATTTCTGGGCAGGTTTATTTCCTGGTGGCGGGTTTGATGCTCCCCAGCTTTAGCTGTGTCTTTGTGCAGGTTATTTCCCTTTTTCACTAGAAATCTCTCTCCTTTCCCTCCCAGCACCTGGAGATGTCACTTCCTTTTTGATGACAGAAGCTCGGCAGCACAACACTGAAATCAGACTGGCTGTGAGCAAAGTCGTGGATAAAATGGATCACCTGGCTGCCAAGGTATGGCCTGCTCAGGACATTTCTGCTCTCCAGGTGTTCACACATGTTATTTCTGTTCCATTTATTAGCAAACACTCTCTGACAGTGACTCACTCCAGCTTTGCCCAGTCTCCTTTTCAACATCAGTGTTAGACAGGAGTTGTCCCCTTTGGTAAAAAGGAAACTTCCTGCTCTCAGGAGCTGGGGTTTTATTGTCTTTGTTTTTCTGGAAGTCATTTAATCCATTCCCTTGTCCTGCTGAGAGCAGTTGGTTCCATTTAAATGCCTGCATTAAGTGATACAGTAAATGAGTAAAATTCCAATATTATCTCACCTTCAAGTGGCAGCATTTCATTTCCTGTGTAAAAACAAAGCTTAGACTTGGAGAAAGGTGCTGTCTTGAATTCATTGTTTGGAGGAATTCCTTGCCCTCTGGGAGGTGTCACCCTTGATTTTAGTGCCTGTTCCCTGCAGCTGAGCAGAAGGAACAGTGAAATATCTCTCTGCATCCATCAGTTCATTTCAGATGGCTTAAGAATGGGTTATCCCTGCAGGTGGAGGAGCTGAAGAAGCAGAGCACTGCTAACAGCTCCCTGCTGCCTGGCATCTCCTCTGTCACCATGGAGGCCTCCATGATCATGAGCAACATCCAGCGCATCATCCAGGTGAGCGTGGCCATGGATTCACTTCCTTCAGGAGCTTCACTGTGTTATTATCCCTAATGAGAGAAAATTCAGCCGTGGGTTCTGTTTTTTGACTGGCTAAAATGAAGATGAGACTTTAAAATTATTTCCATTCCTCTTTCCCCCTCCAAAAAGCTCTTCTCGGCATTTTGGGGTTTGGGTGTTTTCTGAGTCAGAGTTGTGGGTATTTAATAAGCCTTGACAAAAGGTTCATGTGGGAAAAATTCATCTTTTCAAACCATGATGGATTTAACTCGTGTCCAGCAGAACAATTTCCCAGCTGAAGTGCCACGTTGTAGAAACCACCTGCTTCTGATATTCGCTACATAATTTTATGCTTTGAAGCCTTTCTAAGCAGCAGCCTTAAAAACTTGGGATTTATGGGGGTAAAAAGGTCAACCAGACACAATATTTTCTAGAATGTGATTTGGCAGGCACTGTCCTGTGCCAGGATTCTGCTAAATGTTACCACAGAAGGGATGGGCCTCACCACTGCCCTGCATCTGTGCAAAACAAAGGTTTAGGAACTGCTGCAAGGAAACCTGAGTAAGCTGAACATTCATGCTGAGCTGTGCTTTAGGAGAATGAGAGGCTGAAGCAGGAGATATTTGAGAAGAGCAGTCGGATTGAGGAGCAGAATGAGAAGATCAGTGAGTTGATTGAACGCAACCAGAGGTAAGGGGTGGCAGCCTCATTGCATTTCCAGACTCTCCAGCTCACACTTGGGCATAACTGAGGGGTGTTGGTTAGGACACAGCCATATTCTGATATTTTTATATTTTTTCTAAGGTATTAAAAGCATGGGATTCTTCCCCCTCCTTCTCTGCAGGGCTCATCCTCAAAACTCTGATTTACAGTAAACTTGAATGTGTAAAAGGGAACAAAATCCCTCATTCTCTTTGTGAGCATCTTGCCCTGCTTCTGGGAGTTGCCTTATTTTTGCTGGCTTTTTAGTGAGGTGAAGAAATTGTAGGGGATGTGGTGCTTTTAATGAAGTTCAGCTGATACCAAGTTACCAAAACTCTTGAAACATGAGACATTTTCAGAGAGGTGAAACCTTTATCCCAGCTGATAAAACTTCTGCTGTGCCAGGCACAGCCCTCCCAACCCTCTGAGATCATCCTGCAAAATTGTCTGGGGCTTGTAATGAATTCAACAGAGAATTTCTGTGCCTTGGAGTGTCCCCTTTCTGTGTGAGCACTTGGCTCCTGTGTTTCCAGGAGTGCCCATGGAGTCTCCCTGTCCACAGGTACGTGGAGCAGAGTAACCTGCTGATGGAGCAGAGGAACCACTCCCTGCAGACAACAAATGAGAGCACACAGGCAAGAGTGTTGCATGCAGAGCAGGAGAAGGTAATGGTGGCATGAACAAAGCCAGGATTGTTGCATTAAAAACAAGCTGGAGCCTTGTGAGTCAAGGCAGTTTTCTTGGAAGGCAACTGCAGTTCTGAATTTTGTTTTGAGGATAAAAAAAATTAATGTTTTGATGGTTTTTATGACCGAAGCATCACAGAGGATATAACCATTTCATGCTGTTATAACTTTAATATTTTTACCTTGTAGGAAAGTGTCAGATTTATTATTAACTGTGTAGGCATGTGGCCAATGTGTTGAGGAATTGTGTATCACAGGGCTTTTGAGTTGGAAATACTTCAGTTATTTAGTTGGACTGATAGTTCCAGAAGAAATTTATTCCTCCTATATAACTGACATAGAGTGGATATAGATACAAGAAAAAATATTTTCTGCTGGAGTTTCTTCATTGCACTTTGGTGCTTTTTTTAAATACTAATCAGAAGCTGTTTGTTTCTCCCAGTAACACGTTGTGCTTTTATGACAGGAACTGTTGGGAAATAGCTTTTAAACCAGTGAAATGTATTTCTGCATGGCTGCATATCCTGAACCATCCCTTTAGGCCAGCCTAGCCCAGGAGTGCTGCTCTGGCTCTGCCACTGCATGGTGCCTGCTCTGCTTTTTCAACCCTGGCTTCTTAAATTACACCAAGTTCAGTCTTGCTCTGTGCCCTCCTGCTGAATTGTCTCTCTCCAGTTCAAATGTGAGGTGGCAAATGCTTCTTCTGTGTGAGAACCATAACTTGGTGCCCCTAAAGCTGACCAGAACTGCAGCCTTCCAAAGTGGGGTGAAGAGCAGAGCAGGGAATGGCTGATAGTGCTGAGAGCAGACAGAAAATGGGGCTGCTTTTCCACCCCCAGCTCAGGCTGCACACACACAGAATTTTATAGGAGTGTGAGAGATTCTAACCAGCAATAAGTCAGACTGAAATAATAAATTAAATTCCTTTCTCAGTAAGGACAGCATCCTGCTGGTACAATAAGACTTGGGGAGGAATCATCTTTTGGAAATATAACATCCTCAGGAGTCTTTTGGGCCATGTTACATGAACAGGCTTCAGGCCAGAGCAGGAAAGCCCTGACTTGCACTGGGAGATTTCCCCTGGGGCAGACAGAACCAGGGAAGAGGCCTGGAAGCTGTTTTATCCATTGTTTACACACAGATAGGCACTCACCATTTATTTGGCTGTACCCAGATGTTGGTAACTCACTGCTTTTGGGTTATGGATCTTTGGCCCTGGCAGAGCAAGGCACAGCTTTAGGTGAAGGCTTTGTGAGCCATAAATCTTTCCCCACCTCTCCAGGGCAGGTCCCACCCAGAACTCTGGTGTGTGCCATACCATAAAGATACCTTTAGTGTCTTTCTTTTCACAGCAGGCTTCACTCCCTTTTCTTCTCTTTAAACTTTTACAGTTCTTGGAGTAATTTAAAGGCTTCTCTGGCATGCCTTAGGCTCCTGTTTATGAAGCATTTTGCTTTTCTGCTGATGAATGCCTCTGCCTTTCAAGTTGTGTTCTTTAACCCTTCCTGTTTCCTGTTGCTGCTTTCTCTTCCCAGCACATGCTGCCAGTGGATCGGGGCTGGGACCAGGTGAGGCAGAGCCTGCTGACTGTGTAGGTGGTAGATGATTGTGCCCTAGGTAGTGCCAGCCCAGCTTCCTCTTGAGCTACAAACTGATTGGCATGAAAAGAATTGTCTCAGAGCTTGAACGAGCACAGATCCTTCACTGGGAAAAGGGTTTTAGAGATGGCAGTGTCTCCCCACTGGCCCCCTCTTTTCCTGGGGAGCCCTTTCCAAGAATTCTCTCACATTGTTGCTTGTTCTACTCCCCATGGGAGGACAGGATGAGTGTCAGAGCAGGTACAGGTCACCCAGGATTCTTGGTGCCTGAAAGCTGGAGGCTGGAGCTGAGCTGTGGACATGAAGCATCCTCTGTAGAAACTTCTGTCTAGTAACACTTCCTGCTATAGGATTTCCTAATTTTGTTGTCTTTATTTGCCATTAAAGACAGAGGCCAGGGTTAAAATAACCTTTATCCTTCTGTGCCAGTAGGTGTTGGTCCTTGTGTGGAGGGAATTCTCTTAGGGGGATAAAGCAGAGAGAAAATCCAGTTCTCCTGACCTTGCCTGTTACAAGAATGTGAAAAATCTGTTGGGAATCTCAAAACAGGCAGAGGTGTGGAAGCTGTTCAGGGATTCCCTGTGCAAATTCTGTTTCTGCAGAGCATCCTCTGAAGTTTGTGTGTCACTCAACAAGACTGGGAAAGGGACTTTGTGTCTGTCTTGATGCCTTGAGCCCCTGCTAACACTGTTTACAAGTTGTCTAACAAGCTGTGCCAGTGCCTGGTTGTGGGTGAATCACTGACTCTCAGCAATCCTAAATCTAAACAAGTCCCCAAATGACTGAACTGTGCTGGGAAATGCCAGCCTTGCCCACTGGCAGCTGAGGTCACCTCATGCTGTGTGCTCTGGGAACAAAGTGCTCTCTTGGCTGGGACCAGCCTGTGTTTTAAGTGGCTCTTCACTGATTTATAACCTTATGGAAGACAATTAGATGTTGGAGCCCATCTATTTATTCAAATAGATGTTTTCATAGCCTGAAAACTGAGCAGAGTCACCAGGCACTGGTACCAGGCACAAACATATTTAACCTTTCCAGGAAAACTCACTGTGTTGAACTGATGTGGTGATGAGGTTGTTGGTGGCCTCGTGCAGCTTTCTAGTCAGTCTGGACAAAACTGACATGGCAAAAAAGTCATTGTTGCCTCCTCAGTCTGGAGATAAGGCCTCCAACCCTTTTCCAGCTCTTTGTGAGAGAACAGTTCTGTTGCTTCCTCACACGTCCTTTTTTCCCCTCCTCTGATTTGTGCTCCAGGCCAAAGTTGCAGAGGAGCTGGCAGCTGCCACAGCCCAGGTTTCCCAGCTGCAGCTGGAGCTCACAGCCCACCAGAAGAAGGAGATGGACCTGAGGAAGCAGCTCTCCTGTGCTGTGCAGGATGCAGAGAGACAGGAGGCACAGCTCAACAAGCTGCAGGCACAGGTGGCAGGTGAGGCTCCTGAAAGCTCCTTCATGGCTCTTGTCTTTTATAAGCTTTTGGTTTTTTCCTGTCTTCTGGAGTATCTTCCTGCTTTCCCTGGGATCAGTCACAGGGGAGGGAAGAAGGATATTGGATATTGGACCTTGTTCCTCCCCATCAGCCCCCAAAATGTGCTTCCCTGTAATGGGAGTTGTACCCAGACTCACAGGGAAATGTGGGGGTTGTTTGCAGAGCTCCAAGAAGTCTCTCAGGACACTCAGAGCAGGTTCAAGGCTGAGAAGCAGAGCCGTAAACAGCTGGACATGAAGATTGCAGCTCTGGAGGAAGAGCTGACAGACCTGAGAGTGGAAAAGGAGACTCTGGAAAGGGTATGTCCAGTCCCAGCAACAGAGCTTCAGTTGTTTACTGAAGGTTAATCCAAGGCTAACCAAAGATTCTTGCTTTTAAATAATCTAAATTTAGTAAATCTTGACTCATCTGCAGGCTAGTGGATCCTTTGTGCTTATGGGGAGTTTTACTTATTTATTTAATGTCTTATCCAGTAATGTGACAACCTTCCCTGCCTCTGAGATAACCTCAGCTTGATTTCAAGGGATGAATTTCCCTGCACAAAGAACCTCTTTCTGCCTGAGGAAGAGAAGCTACTTTGGTGCAGTCTGGCCTATTCTGTATTGCAGAATCTTGCAGAGAGGAAGAAGAAATCCCTGTCAGAGAGAGCTCAGGCAGAGGAGGAGATGGAAGAGATTCGCAAATCGTACCAACAGGAGCTGGACAAGCTCCGGCAGCTCCTGAAAAAGGCCAGGACCTCGACTGACCAGGCAGCAGCAGAGCAGGTGAGCACTTAGAGGAGCTGCTGCTCCAGCCCTGGAGGGCTTGTGGGAACCTCCAGGTAGGAAATAATGTGAAAATGCTCAGGGAGGGGAGGAGTGAAAGCGTTACCTGCTTGAATTCATGGGTTAGTGTCAAACTGAGGAAAGGAGAGGCACCAAATTGAGATTGTGGTAGAGAGAAGAGTATGGGATTTGTGGGGAGTGAAAGGTTGTTCAGAAATATGCCAAGAGGTCTGAAATCTGAGCCAGACCTTCTGGCCAGGGATGGTGGCTGGAGCTGAAGTGAGAGGTGTGGATAGGAGCTGGTGGCAGCACTGGGCTGCACTCTGTGCGTGTCCAGCTCTGGGCTCTCACCTCTTGTGCAAACACAAATCATGTATTGTGTGTGTGTTCCTGATGGTCTCTCATGCCCTGGGCAGCTGTCAGTGCTCCAGGCAGAGCTGGAGTCCCAGTGTGAAGCCAGGTGTGAGCGTGCCCTGGCCTCAGCCAAGGAGCAGCACGCCCGGCAGTGCCAGGAGCTCTGTGAGCAGAGGGACTCCCTGCAGCACCAGCTGGCCCAGCTGGAAGACAAGGTAAAGGGCTGTTCTTTATTGCTAAATCGGGCACTAAATACCAGCAGATGTAACCAACAGACTTCTCCCACCTAATTGGAGCTTGGCTTTCTAATTTCCTGCCCGTTCTGGAGCTTGAGCTGAGCCATGTGCAGTTGTTTGTTGGGTTGGTGGGTTTATGGAGACAAGGTGCTGATAGTGCTGAACTTCAACAGCAGCTACAGCTTCCACTTCTCTGCCCTGTCCTGGGTGGCTGTCTGGAGTGGGTGACACTGCCAGGGGCTGGACCTGCTCTGGTTCTTGTGTTTCAGCTCACAGCTCTCAAACAGTCAAAAAAAGCAGAGGAGCAAAAACTGTCAGAGGTTCAGCAACGTTTGGAGGAACTGGAGCCTATCCAAGAGAAGGTAAAGGAATAACAGAGCAGCTGGATGGGAACTGCAGTGCAGGGAACGCCAGCCTCAGGATGGTCCAGAATAATGAGGATGGGAGTTCCAGGATATGGTAGGGAAGGGATAATTTCGTGTGGTTTCCAGCAAACCAGAACAGGCCCAGTAATGAGACCCAGCCTCCATTTCACTGGCATCTCAGTGATGCTGCACCCACCTCCTCTTGGTGGCACTTGAGGAGCTGGTGTGGCACAATTGTGACTCTCCAAAGCTGACTTGGGTGTCCTTATTTTGATGCCATTGCTTTCAGCCAAGTCATTTGTGACATGCTGAAAAAGTCAGAGTCAGTGCCTCAGTAAAACCCTCCCCAAGCCCCCCCTGGGGGTGAGGCTGTGGTGTGGGGAGCAGCTCTCAGGGTGGGTTTCCTTTGCAGTACTCAGCCCTGCAGGCAGACGTGGTGGTGCTGAAGGAACGGATCCGAGAGCTACAGAAGGACCAGGATGGACCTTCCCCTGCAGACTTCACTGAGCAAGTGAGCTTGACATCCAGTACTTCTCCTTCCTAAGCAAATGGATTCACCTTGAATTATTTCTCTTTGAAACTAAGAATTTCTCTTTGTCATAAGAAGGAAAAATATAATTTTCTGCACAGAGCACTGTGTTTGTAGTAACAGTCCACAGAGGAAGAAAAGATGGGATCTTATTCTAGAATCATGGTCACACAGAGTGGTCTGGGTTGGAAGAGCTTAAAGCTCATCAATTCCACCTCCTTCCATGGGCAGGGACACCTCCCACTGTCCCAGGCTGCTCCAAGCCCCAATGTCCATTCCAGGGTTCCAGGGGCAGCCACAGCTGCTCTGGGTCTCCTCACCCTCCCAGAAACAATTCCTGCCCAATCTCCCATCCAGCCCTGCCCTCTGGCAGTGGGAAGCCATTTCCTCTTGTCCTATCACTCCATCCCTTGTAAACAGCCTTACTCCATCTTTTGTTGCCTGACTTTTATGTCTTCTTGTTAAAACTTTACATTTGAGGTTTACATTTAAAAACTAAAATAGGTAAGAAGTGCCAGTCTTCCTTGGCTTTTTGCAGCTTCCCTCAGTTTGGGTCGTATAGAATGGTTCTGAGTTAAGGTGGCCTGATGTGATGAGGATTTCTAGTTTGGAAAGTAGATTATTTGAAAAATGACCTCTGTGTGTGTTTGGATTTATTGTTCCTTCCCTTGCAGCAGTGCCTGATGTTGAGTGCAGTGCTTCACACGCTAATGAGTTGTGTTTCTGTTTCCTGCCGTGCTCTTTTGCAGGTGAAGAAGATCATGAATGGTGTATTTCAGTCTCTTCGGGGTGAATTTGAGCTGGATGAGATGTACAGTGGCAGGGCTGTCCTGGGGGTTGTCATGAACACTATCAAGGTATGACAGTGGTGAGAGAAGAGAGGGAGCTTTGGGCTAAAACCTCAAATCTCTGCTGTGAGACTGAAATAACTGAAGGAGGATTTGTTGTGGGTGGCAGAGCAGCCTGGTGGGAGGAGGTGATACAGGGATCTGTGATGGTTTGTGTTTAGGGTATAACCTGTGCTCTCTCTGCTCCCTTTTCCAGAGTGTGACACTGCAGCTGCTCAGCAGGCAGCAGGAGAGACCAGGACATGGCAGTGAAAATGAAGAATCTGGCACAGCAGCAGGAGCACAGGAGGGATCACCTGGAGCACAGACTGAGCACAAAGAGCCCCTGCAGCACAGCCCAGCACAGAGCTCTGCACCCCCAGCTCATCCTGGGGAAGTGACCAGAGGCTCCCTGGACTGTGAGCAGGAAAACCAGGCTGCTCCTCACCCTGCCAGGCCCAGAGCTCCTGAGGAGCAGCAGGAGACACACAGCAGTGGGGTGGCAGAAGAAGAGAAAGCTCAGGAGGAGCATCTCCCTCCCACAGCTGATGCTGAGAAGAGGCCTGTACTTGCAGGACAGTCTGTTCCTGGGCTGGAGCAGAGGCTGGAGAGTGTTCCCATGGGGAAAGCTGACCCAGAACAGGGTCCCTCTGCAGTGTCTTTGCAGGAAGAAGCTGCAGAACCTTCTGTTCCAGGAGCCAAGCCAGGAGAGGAGGATGAAGCAGCACTTCCAGCTGTGGAGCAGAAGGCAGAGGAGGCTGTTGGAGGTTTAGAGCCTCCTCCCTTAAATGGGGAGGAAGGGAATGGCACAGAGCCATGGGATGGAGCTGTCTCTGAACAGGAACCAGCCTCAGTGCCCAGCAGAGCCCAGCCAGGCTCAGCTGTCCTGGGAGGATCTCCAGCCTCACAGGAACTGGGCTCCAGCCCCAAGCACACAGATTCCAGGTGAGGGGGGTGCTGGGGGCCAGGCTCAGCTGGGGCTGGGACAGCAGTGTCCCTGCTGTGTCCCTGCTGTGTCCCTGCTGCAGGACAGCACAGGCTGGGGCTGGGACAGCAGTGTCCCAGCTGTGTCCCAGCTGCAGGACAGCACAGGCTGGGGCTGGGGCTGGGACAGCAGTGTCCCAGCTGTGTCCCTGCTGCAGGACAGCACAGGCTGGGGCTGGGACAGCAGTGTCCCAGCTGTGTCCCAGCTGCAGGACAGCACAGGCTGGGGCTGGGACAGCAGTGTCCCAGCTGTGTCCCTGCTGCAGGACAGCACAGGCTGGGGCTGGGACAGCAGTGTCCCAGCTGTGTCCCTGCTGCAGGACAGCACAAGCTGGGGCTGGGACAGCAGTGTCCCTGCTGTGTCCCTGCTGCAGGACAGCACAGGCTGGGGCTGGGACAGCAGTGTCCCTGCTGCAGGACAGCACAGGCTGGGGCTGCAGCCTCCTCATGCTGCTGGCACCAGCCAGGACCTGGCACAGACCAGGCTGCCCAGGGCACATTCCACTGGGAGCAGCCCCAGAGCAGCCTCCTGTCTGCTGGAGGCAGTGGAGAACATTCCCAGGGCAGTGTGCAGTTCCTGTACAATCTGATCCTGGTCCCAGAATTGCCCTGCACTGCTGAGCAGCACCTGCCACAAAGGTTTCCCTCAGTGACAAAGCTTTGCCATCTCTCAGTAACAGAACTTGTGAAAGGAAATCCCGTCCTCTGAGAACCAACTGCTCCTTCTTTTATCTCCTTGCAGCCTCTTTGAGGATGACAACTTCTTTGAAACACCATCTCCTAAACCACTGAAGCCTCAAGTTCCCTCTGAAGAGGAGGATGAGGAGGAAGTGGTATGTATTTGGGTATTTAGGACTTTGCTCTGTGTGTAGCTTGTCTGTAAAATCCTCCCAGTGGCAGTGAGGCTGAGCTCAGAGCTCCCCATCCATTCCCTGGGTAAATGCGGAGTTTCTGGGCTGCTGACTGAGCTGGGAGGGGCTCTCTGAGGGACTGGTGACTGACTTCTGCTGCCATGAAATCAGTGGGACTTGTCAGGTTAATTGAAGGGTTTTAGTGTTTGGCCCCTCTCCAATCCCTTTTAGCCTATAAGCAGCTCCTGGAATTATAAAACCACAGAATCCTTAAGGTTGGAAAAGACCTTAAAGATCAAACCCAGCCATCCATGTAGCATCATTCACCACTGAACCATGTCATCACCCACTTTTTGAACACTGCCAGGGTTGGTGACTCCACACTGCCCTGAGCAACCTGTGCCAATCTTTACATTCCTTTCCATCAAGAACTTTTTTTTTTCCTGCTATCTAATCTAAACAGCCAACCATCACATGAGGAATAAAAACTCGGGTAATGAGGCTTCTCATTCCCAGCTCCTCAAAGCTGGCAGAGATTTCAGGGCAGTCTGTGTGGTGATTGTGAAATGGCAGGAGCTGCTGGGGCTGACCAGTTTCCCTGTGCTGTGGCTTGCAGAGCATGAAGGGGCGTCCCCCTCCTGCCCCACTCTTTGGTGACGATGATGACGATGACCTGGACTGGCTGGGATGAAGATGTGGCTGCTGAGCCCTTTCCTCTGGGCATGGCCTCTCTCCCTGTGCTCTGAGCCCTTGGCAAGCTGCACTTGTGGGACGTTGGGAATCACCAGAGACTTCCCAGTCTTGTCCTGCAGATGAGTGGGTGCTCAGCCCCATCAGTCTGAGCTGCCAAACACTCTGGGGTGTAAGAGCCACCCACTGTCCCCCTTCTCCTGAGCCCTGGATTCATTAACCTCAAACTTTCTGCAGATAGGAACTTGGTGAAGAGCTTCAGCAGATCGAGTCTGGCAGGACCCTGCGGTAGCAACACCCTGTTTAAAAAATCAGACTAAAATCTCCTTCCCCCAGTGATCAACTCCTTGGACTATTTCTCTCAGTCCCCAGGGTGGCTCCCAGGGACTCTGCACCCCCTCCCCACTGTGTCTGAACCCTGAGGCATTGGAGGTTCCCCCTGGAATCCCAGTCAGATATTTCTTGTGAGCCTCAAGCTCTGCACAAGCAGCTTGGAGAGCCCTGGGGGCTGAGGATGTTCAGGTGGGCACTGACTCAGAGCTGTGGCAGAGATGCTGCTGGACCTTGGTGCTCTGGTAAACCAGAGCCTGAGCAGCTGTGATGGGTGTAAGGAGCCTAATCCCTGCTGTGTGTCAGTCAGACACTCACAGGCACCTCCTCTGCTCTGCCCAGAGCTGAGGTGGTTTTTGCTGGGCTGTGTTTCCCTTTGGGAAGTCCTTCCCCACAGCCCAGCCCCTCTCCTGTGCCTTTGGCTCTGCTGCTGCTGGACTGTGACCATCTCAGTTGGACACAAAGCCCCAGGCTGGGCTGGACACTTTGGGGTGTCACCCTGCACTCTGAGGGGACCAGGAGGGGAAAGGAGTGAGGACAGAGTTGGGCAAACAGCCTGGAGCTCTCACAGCACTTTTATTCATCCACTCGTGGGCACTAACACAACTTCACCCCAGAAATCTTTAAAACAAATAAACCCCTTCAGAAAATGAAAGGACTTCAACTAATTCTACTAATTCTGTGGTTTAGTTTCTACACCTGCCTGGAATTAGATCTGTGTCCCCCTAAAGGTGATTTCTTGGGAGGAAAACACCCACAAGAGCCCTGGATGTTGCTGTTGGGGGGTGTGGCAGATCCCTGGGCCACAAATTGCCAAATCTGACCAAAATTGGGGCAGAGACCAAAGCCTGTGACAGCCACCTCAGGGTGACCTGAGCTGGGCATTATTCAGTGACTCTGAGAGTGTTTGAAACTGGATTTTCTGGCCTCTGGCCCCGTCCCTGCAGTGTCCCAGGGGTGATCATTGCTCATACTAACAGGTCCCACTTCTTGTTCCCCGTTACAGATTTGCATTTCACTTCTTGGAAAATAAAGTGCAATTAAACCTGTATTTTTTTTGCTTTTGGTGGCTTTACTTTAGTCTGGCTTTATCTGTGAACCTGAAACCTGACTTAGCTGTGACTGAAATTGGGAATAATTTGAGCTAGAGGCTGTTGTTGTCTGATCTTCTTGTTTTTCCTGGGAAAGGAGATCAGGTCCCTTTGTGCTGTGGCTCCTTGGGTTTCTGTTTCTGTTTAATCAGTGTAGTGGTTCAAGTGCTTACTAGAATTATTCACTCTTTTTCTGCTGTGAGACAGGATTGAGGGGAAAGCAAAGCAGGCTCGAAACTTAAACGGGTATAAAGACAGATTTATTAACAAAACTACGAGAGAAAAAAATTACTAAGAATCAGAATGAAATCTTCAAAACACTTCTCTTCCTCAGCAGCTTCTTTTCTTTCTCACAGACAACATATAAAGACAAAACTTGAAACTCTAAGTCAGTTTTACTACTTATAAAATAGTCTTTCATCAGTTCATTTAGGGAGAAAAGTCTCTTTTGGTTTACCATGGAACTTTCCACAAGAGAGAACAGTCTGTTTTGTGGCTTTTAACTCTCACAGAAGCAGCGGCCTGGGAAATGTGGAGTTGTGAAGTCCCTCCCACTGCTGCACTGTGGGTCATGGGGTATCAATTTAAAGATGAATGGTTCCAAAAGCAAAGGTTTTTCTTCATCTCTAGAAACAGAGATTTTTTTTTTTTCTCTTTCTAGGGGCAGATCCTCATCTTCATCTCATCTCTCTCTGTTCAAGCTTCTCATAAGATCACAGCTACTTCAATATTTACTTAGTCCATCACAAATGCCTTTGCTTATATCTACAGTTTGAATATTCTCGTCATCTCCCCAATGCATTTTGTTTTCTACAATTTAAAGGGATATTTTAGCATATTACAGTCTTATCACCACAGCTCACAAAGGACTTTCAGCCTAAAACCAAGGCATCTTCTCATCTCTTCTATCTAAGAGGTGACTTTACTGACTTAGATGTCCTGATTTTGTCTCTCTGTGTGTCTTTAACCTGTCTTTTCCCTCACTCAGAGAAAGGTTAGTGCTTTGCGAGTTTCATCTGTGCAAGGAAAGAATTACATTCTGCCAGCTCTGCAGAGGGTAGGGTGGTTCTTTCCCCAGGAAACAGCCCAAGGTGGCAGATCAGGGGCTGGAGACGGGATCTCGGGCAAGAAGGAAAATGATTTTTCCCAGGAATTCTCTGATTTTTTTTTTTAACCTGTGTTTTCAGAGCTTTATCATCTTTCACCAAACGTCAATATTCACACCTAGTCCCTGACTGGGTTTGGTATAACTTTCTTGAAAAAACAACTCCCATGCAAGTCGTGGCACCACGGGTGTCCCCAGGGTGTCCTCAGGGTGTCCCTGGGCTGTGCCGGGGCCGTCGGGGATGGAGCGTGGGCACAGCCGGAGCCCGGGGCGAGGAAAGCGCCGCAATAAGTCAATTATTAAAGGGTTTGACGGCCGGGGAACTCCCGTGCGGGGCTGGATCCAGGCGGTGCCCAGCCCGGGCCGTGGCTTTGCCCACCGAGGTGTCCAGGCGAGTCCTTGACCCGACTCCGGGTCCATCCACCGGGAGCCCCCTGCGCCGTCCGCACCTACTTGAGGAAGACGAGCAGGAAGAACGTGGAGACGATGAGCACCAGGATGCCGGCGGCGAAGGCGAGGCGCAGGTTCTCCATGGAGGCCAGCGGG
>VWZU01002038.1:116651-136299 GCA_013397095.1 Sterrhoptilus dennistouni
CGTCCCACCGCAGCGGCGGGGCCGTGGGGGCCGTGGGGGCTGCAGGACTCGGGGGCTCCTCCAGGGGAGCGCTGGGCTCTGTGGCCTCAGTGTCCTCTGCTCTCTGCAGCTCTGCAAACACCGCCAGTGTGAGTCCCTGAGCGCTGCCCACCGCCCCCTGCAGCCCCCTCCTCACACCCCTCCAGGGCGTGTCTGACCCGCAGAGCCCCCTGCTCTGGGCTCAGGGACCCGCTGTGAGTGTAAAAACAACTGGGGGTACCTGGGATGGTGGTGGCCACAGCCAGGATCTCCTGGGCCCGCCTGAGGATGGCACGCTGCAGACCAGCCTCTGTCACACCCAGCTGTGGGACAAAGGGAGGGGGTTGGCCCCAGAGGGACACCAGGCTGATGTCCCCAAGGGGTCACTGAGGACTCCTGGGCATTGCTGGCATGATGTGGCCGTGCCAAGGAAAGCCCCTGTGCCAGGCAGCAGGAATTCCCTTGTATTCCTACTACAGAGAGCACCTGGAGGATGTTGGAAGATGGAGCCAGGCTGCAGCTCATCCTGCAAGTCTCTGGGAGAGCCTGAGCCCACAGGGACACGCAGAGCATGTGGGGAGGTGACAGCACCAGCACTTTGTCCTGCCAGACCCACCAGGCACAGCTGTGCTGGGGACAGGGACAGGGACAATCCCTGCTGGTGCTGCCCCACACTGTGGCCCTGCTGTCTCGTACCTTCTCCAGGTCACTGGCACTCATGGTGCTGAGCATTTCCAGGGATATTCGGTGGTGAGCGAAGAGTGGCACGTACTGCTCAGCAGAGAGCTCCAGCAGCAGGGTCACCAGCTGCTGCTCCAAACCTTTCTCCTGAAAAACACAGAATGAGCTCCCAGACTGCAGCCCTGAGGCCAGGCAGCAGCAGGGCTGGGGGTGTGCTCATCCCTGCCCTGCTCCAGCTGTGCTGCATCCCAAACACACCAAAGGCTGGAAGCCAAACAGCTGGAGCAGCTCTGGCCCCGGGTGTTTTATGGGCATGGTTCAGAATGTTGAGGTCTGGGAATCATTGAATATTCTGAGCTGGAAGGGACGCACAGGAATCATCAATCCAGCCCCTGTCCCTGCCCAGACCCCCCCAGCAATCCCCCCTGGGCATCCCTGGCAGTGCTGTCCAAAGGCTCCTGGAGCTCTGTGCCCATTCCCTGGGGAGCCTGGGCAGTGCCAGCACCTCTGGGGGAAGAGCCTTTCCCTGCTCTGCAGCCTGAGCCTGCCCTGGCCCAACTCTGTCACAGTACTCATAGTCTGGGCAGATAAATCTGGCTATAATAAGAAACCCAATTTGGCTCTCCAAGTTTGATAAACAAGTCCCTAGGTGAAAAAAAATCATAGGATAGATTTAAACTCCAACAGAGACCTCAGCCAACCCCTTTCAACCCAAAATGTAGATGTATCATTAGGCCAGGGAGCTGGGCAGTGGTGAGAGCCAGACAATCAGGTTTAGTCTAAACCCAGGAGATTCAAATCCCCTATAAAAGGGCAGCCATAATAAACTCATTACTGTTTGTTAATGAACCTCGGTGAGTTCATGTCATTTGTGTCTTCAACCAACAATAATGTAATACAGCTCCAGCCATTCCCTGGCTCCTGTCCCTGCCACAGGGAGCAGAGATTGGAGCTGCCCTCAGTGAGCTCCCACACATGAAAAAACCCCTTTGGCAATCCCTTGGGATTGGATCTGTGTGAAGGGTCTGTGCCCTGTTCCCATCCTAAGCTCAGGGGGCTGTCCTCTCCTCACTCCCCCAGAGCAGAGCCACAGTGGGGGCAGGAACAGCAGCAGCACCTGGAGTTTCAGGGAGAGAGGCTTCTGGTTCAGCAGGCGCTGGTACTGGATCAGCCAGTAGTTCTCCTGTTTGGTTTCGCTCTTTGCCTCCATTTCCAGCTGAAAAACAAACTCATCCATTCAGCAGTCTGAGGGAACGTGGCCAGGGGGGTTCAGGGATGGGTGTGCAGGAGGGAACCCCCACCCTGGGCAGTGCAGGGCCCAGGCAGGGCACTGTGATGGGGCTCAAACTTTGACCCCCTCCAGTCCAGGGCTGGTGCATCTCCCCACTTCCTTTTCCCCTGGTCTCCTGAGGCTCAGGAGAGTCTGGAGATCTTCAGGACTGCAAGACCACAACTCCCATCCCTTGTGCTCACCCTGCTGAGCACTCCCTCCCCAGCAGGGTCACTGATGGTGATGATGCTGCACCACAGAGTGCTGCTGTGCCCTCCAGCTTTATGTTAGAACTTCCTGGAGCTAAACTGGCCTCTGGATCTGGACACAGCCCTGCTCTGCTCCCCTTCACTCCCACACTGAGCCACGGACTCCCCCTGCAGCCAACCCAAATGCTTCCTCATCCACAGCCCTTCATTACCAGGATTTGTTGCAGTTCTTCCTCCCTTTGCTTCTTCTCCTTGAGCAGCTGCTGCAGGAGGCAGCCGAGCGTCCGGCGCTGCTCCGTGACCAACTCCTGCAACAGGAGAGCTCTGGCAGCCACATCCCCACACTGCTGCCCCCCTGTCCCTTCCCAGAAAAGCCCCTGCCAGACCCACAGCAGTCCCTGTGGCTGTGCAATCCCTGTGCCCCACAGTTCAGATCCTCTCCTGGCAGCTGGTGGGGCAGAACCTGCTCCTGCCAGCCCTGCACTGCTCTGAGCAGCCCCAGCCCACCCTGGCTGCTGCAGCAGCTCCTCCTCACACCATGAGAAATTCAGCCAAAAGCATTCATGGTACCCTTCCTTAGAATCTTAGACTGGGTTGGGTTGGAAGAGACCTTAAAGCTCATCCAGTTTCATGGGCAGGGACCTTCCACTGTCCCTGGGTGCTCCAAACCCCAATGTCCAGCCCGGGATCAGCCCCTGGACCCTGCACAGGGACAAAGCCCCTGGTTAACAGAGCTGCCTCTCCCAGGCCAACCCCACCTCCAGGTGAGCAGAGCTGACAGAGGCAGGAAGCTTCAGGACCTCCAAGGAGAGGAGAAGGACAATGGATGACAGGAGGGAGCTGCTCCAGCCCCAGCTCCAGCAGGGACCCTTTGGGCTGCACAGCACCAAGGGCAGGGGGATCCAGAGAGATCCAGCTGTTCAGGTCTCATTCCTCAGCTCTGTGTGAGCTCAGAGCTGTGTGAGTCCAGGAAGCACAACCCAAGTCTTACACCTGAAGGATCCAGGACAGGGCTGCCTGAAATCAGCACTCACCACTGCCCTGGGTGTTTGTCACTCATTTGGGGCTGACCTGCCACATGGCACACACAGAAGAAAACAACTGATGCAAAAGCATCATAAAACAAAATTTAAAGCCAAGCTGCTTAAGCTAAAACTGGGATTCCTCAATGTGTGACTGCTGATGATGTCAAAACCAAAACACAACACGATGGAAGAGGACATGCAATGCACGGCAGGCAGGTGTTTTTGGGGCAGCCAACGACTGGTTTGCAAAATCTTTCCTCACCCAGCACACCTGGAACTGCCCATCCCTATCAGGGCTCCTCTGTCTCTGCTGAGGCCGCCTGGGGATGTTTAAGAGCAGCAGTGATGTCCCACATTCCCAGGACACAGAGGGTTTGGTGTGTCCTGTGCAGAAGGACCTTCTGACTGAGCATAAACCCATGTGGAAACTGCCAGGAGCAAGGGGAGCAATCCCAGAGCAGAGAGGGTGGGGACAGCCCCAGAGCCCCACGTACCTGCAGTGTCTCTGTGTCCAGTTCTTGCCTCTTTAACTCCAGCTGTGTCAGCTGCAATAACTCTCTTTCTATTAATTTAATCTAAACAGAAGACGAAACATTTTTTTTACTGACATTTAAAATTACTTTAATTTACGCTCTTTTTAAAATAAGGTCTGACTGGCAAGAGCAGCACTGCAGAGCACCCAGAGGCTGCTTGTGCCCTTTGGTGATCTGTGTGTTGAGGGTGCCTCTGCTTTAACCTGAGAAGCTCTGTCCCTCCCCTCCAACTGTCTCTCTACTCTGAACACCTTCTGCTCCAGTCCGGAACCTCACTGCCATCAGTTTGTGCACCCAAACCTTTGGCAGCCACTCTGGAATGCAGAGCCCTCCCAGCAGCAAGGCTCAGACCTCACTCAAGTCTGGTTTCCAGGTGCTCCAGCAATCCCAGAACAATACCTGCTCTTGCAGGTGGGGCAACTGAGACACAGAGAGGTGAAGGGAGGTACCCGAGGTCCCACAGCAAAGCCAAGATGAGAGCCCAGCTCAGCCCTCAGCCCCAGGCCACGCTGCTCCCACTGACCCCAGGGCTCTGCCCCTGCAGCACAGGGTGGGAGGGGTCCCAAGGGTGAAAAGTCCAGCCCTGGCATCAAGGAACAAATTCCCTTTGTTCACAGAGCACGAGGGAGCAAAATGCAGGGCCCTTATGGTGAACTCGGGCAATGATGGAGAGCTGTCCGACAGAGATTGGTCACTGGGGCACTCAAAATACCCAAGCCCTCAAGTTAATCCACCGAATTCTGACCTGAGACTTTTCTGCTGTGTCAGATCAGGAAAGGAAGGATTCTGGAGCACTGTGCCAGAAACCAGAAACCCCCCTTCCTGCATCCACCCCTGCTGCCTTCCCACCCCACTGCCACTTTTCCATCTTCCTGCACCATCCACCAGTACTTTCCCCACCATCTCTTGCTCCTGCCCCTGACTGCATCCCTGCACCTTCTGTGGAATGGAGCTCAGAAAGGCAGGCTGAGAATGAGAAAGAAAAGGTGAAGTTAATGGCTCAAGGTGCAGCTCTGATGTGCTGGATGGAGATGCAGTGGACTCATGTGGAAGCAGCAGCCCTGCCAAGGACACAGCCTGAGGGAAATCAGAGGTGTAACTGCAGGTCTGTCCTCCAGTGCTGAGGGGGACTGAAGGAATGGCAGTGCCACCACCTCCAGGAATCTAAAACCTTTGCTTTGACACTCCCTCCCCTCAGAGCTCTCCATGTGCTCACAGCCTGCTCTGTGCTCACAGCCCTTGGTTCTTCCTCCCAGGATGAGCTGAGGAGTTGGTTGCTCTTCCCTCAGTTTCTGACTCACCTGGTTCCTGATCCGCCTGTGCATAAGATCCTTCTTCACCTGGAGAGCTTCAAAGGCAGTTTTCTGCATCTCAATCTAAGGGACAGACAAAACCCTGCTTAGTGAGGGGGTTGGTGCAGCTGATGGGCTCAGGAACTCAGGTAAAGTCCCTGAGTGGGGCTTGCTCTGAGCAACAGTGTCCTGAAACAGCTGAGAGGCCAACAGGTAAAGCCCACCCTGGGGACAACGCAGAGAAATATTAATGTTCTCTAAACATTTCTCTGGAATGCTGTGTACCCCCAGCTCTCCTTTTCAGCAGCACAGCTGCCCAGCACTTCTGAGAACAAACTTTGAAAATGCCTGTCCCAAGTCCCCCAGGAAACTTGCCAACAGACAGGACTTCTGTCTCAAAATCCCCTCTTAATCATCATGTCAGTTTTGCTTCCCATGATCTGTCTTTTCTGAAAAATTGCTGTCTAGATAAATTTTATTTTTTTTTTGTCAACCACCCAAGTTAGTTTGCCAGAATAGCAGATATTCTCAAATTTGAGCATGTGGTGTTAAATAAAATCACTTCTACACACAGCCCAGCCCCTGGTGCTCCTGTGAGCCACTCTGCATCCTGCTCTCCCTCAATCCCCCACGAGCAGTTTGCTCCTTTGCCTACCTGCTGCAAGATCTCACTGACAGCTTTGTTCTGATCCAGCTGCTGCCAGGCCAGGATTTGCTGGAACTTCCGATCCATCTCAGCTAGGCTGGAAGGAAATGGATGTGCCATGAGTTAATGCCAGGTCTGGGACTCTTGAGGCAAACCAGAGGAAAAGCAGGAGGAATTTCTTACTGACCAGGGGGAAGAGCTGTGGCACTGCACAGCTGAAGGCCACAAATTTAATACTTCTTTCCCTACACCCAAACCAAAGCTGCACCACAGGCTCCTGTGGAACTGCTGTCACAGGCTCACAAGGCTGTTTTTGGCCAGTGCCAGACACTGACAGATTAAAATTTCTCACCTTTCATAAACAGTGAGCCAGGATGCTCTTGGTAGCAACACTCATGTACTACTTATGCACACACAGCAGCCTGGGAGGTGAGGGGAGAAGCTCTGGGCTACAGTTTGGCACTGAAGTGCCTCAAAAAACAGGAGTACAATTGGTCTAAGTTCATCCTCCACACTTAGCAGAATGTATAAGGAAAAATACACAAGGTGAAAAAGTGACAGTTCCCCCAAAGTATGATTAACATGCAAATTGCAGTCGTTAGAAGGTGGTTCATTTAAGGGAGTCTGACAGTGTAATTTGCACTGTCCTGCTGCATTCCAGCAGCTCCAGGGGGTCCTGGTGCACTCATGGGAATTGCACTGCTGAAAGGAAGGGATTTAACAGCAGCCCCAGACCCCCCAGCACCTGGAGCAGGCCTGGCTGATGAGGTCCTGCCGACGAGACTCCGAGGACACCTGGAGGAGCTTGTTCTTGTAGGTCTCAGCCAGCATCTGCTGCATGGCAGCTGGGGACACAGGGGACACAGGGGACAGAGGGGCTGTCAGTGCCTGCTTGGTCTGGGTGTGAAGAGCAGGACTCACCCACCACTGCTGCTGCAGTCGCTGCAACCAACTCTCCTCTCTCATTGTTTCTGCTCTTGCCATGTCACCGATTCCAGGGCACACCCACCCACTGAGAACTGTGGCTCTTTATTGGGAAAAGAGCTGAGGAACCTCCACTCTGCCTGTGCCTGCACCTCTTCAGTGCTCAGAGAAGCCCAGGCACTGCCAGCCCTGAGATCACAGAATCTCCTGGGAAGTAGGAAGGGACCCCAAGGATCACCCAGCCCAGCCCCTGTCCCTGCCCAGACCCCCCAACAATCCCCCCCTGGGCATCCCTGGCAGTGCTGTCCAAAGGCTCCTGGAGCTCTGTGCCCATTCCCTGGGGAGCCTGGGCAGTGCCTGAACCCTCTGGGAGAAGAACCTTTCCCTCATCTCCAGCCTGCCCTGATACAGCTCCAGCCATTCCCTGGCTCCTGTCCCTGTCCCAGAGCAGAGAGTTGGGCTCTGCCAGTCTTACAGGGACACCACCTTCTGTTTCCCTGCAGAAACACACCTGGTCATGATCAGCATGAGCAGAAAAGGCTCCCCAGCACCATTCTTGCTCAGCAGATGTGAACCTGATGGATTAACAGAGAGCTTGGCTTGTGCCTCATGGAGAACAGGCAGGTGGAAGCCTTGGCTCAGCTGTGGCACACGGGCAGCGCTGCTCCCATCAGGGAATGTCAGAATGTGTGTTCAGAGCATCTCCCACATCATTTCCACCTACCCAGGGCATCTCCAGAGCAATCAGGTCTTTCATAGGATCACAGAGTTATTAAGGTTGGAAAAGATCTTTAAGATCATCAAGTCCAACCATCACCACCACCATGTTCACCACTAAACCACGTCCTTGACTGTCACATCCACATGTTTTTTCAACACTTCCAGGGATGGTGACTCCACCACTGCCCTGGGCAGTCTGTGCCAATGCTTGATCACCCTTTCCATGGAAAAAAAAAATTCTAATATCCAACCTAAGCCTTCCCTGGTACAGCTTGAGGTTGTTTCCTTTTGTTCTGTCTCTTGTTCCCTGGGAGCAGAGCCTGACCCCCACTTGGATACACCCTTCAGGGAGTTGTAGAGAGTGAGAAAGACCCCCAGAGCATCTTCTCCTCCAGGCTGAGCCCCCTCAGCTGCTCCTGGTGCTCCAGATCCTTCACCTCATCTCCCCAAGGGCCTGTCTGGACTTACAGGCCACTTCCCTCCTGCGCAGCTGCTCTGTCTCCTCCTGGGTTATTGCCATCAGCTGTTCCATCCTGATTCTGCCAACAAACAACAGTTCAGCCACTCCTTCAAAAGAGCCTTTTTCCTCTCCCCACCAAGCCCAGAGTCTCAAGGCTGGGCAGGTTCACCCTGCTCAGGAAAGCTGGGCTTAGCAGAGACATCAAAGCCTTTTGATGAAGGACCTCTAAGTTTTATGGGAGACGCAACAAAATTTGCTCAAAACCACAGGGACGGTGGCTTTAGACAGGAAATTTGATTTTTCTGAGAGACAGAATATCAACACAACCTAAACATGCTCTCCCCAAACAGTGCCAGACCCTTCTTCCTTGGCTTTCCTTTCTCCTGAGGATGGATGAGCCCTGCACAGCTGGCCCAAGTGAGCAGTGCCACTACAAACAGCAGCCTGGCCTCCCTCCCCACCACCCCTGTCCTTGTTCCAGCACATTCCCCCCACCATTTACCAGGTCAGGAGCTGCTGGGGCTGGGGAACAACCTGACAAACAACTGGATGATGTTCACCCAGTTTATTGCACCACAGCACACTTGGCTGAAGGGAGGAGGCAGCTCACAGTCAGGACAAGAGCTGGTGACAGTCACTTTTGGTGGCAGAGTTAGCTCAGAGTGTTGGCTGAATGGCAGATTTGCTTCCCACCAACTCCTCCCAGCCTGGATGTACTGCTGGAACACCTTCCTAACTGCCTTGCTTGCCAGCAAGGAGGATCTCTGCTGGTCCTTGATATTGGAATGCAGAGTTTTGTTCCAAAACTCATCATTTAGGACTTTTCAGAGATGAAAAAGAGGTAAAACCACCCTGTCACTGGGTGTGCCAGACTGGGTAGGAGCAGGCACACTGAATCCAGTGTCTTGCTTCCCACAGTGATGAGAGCCAGCAGCAGGTATGAGATGAACCTTGCCTGAGTTGGGGTGGGATTTAGACTGGTGACTCTGAAAGGAAGCTCCCAGCTCCTCTTCCCAGCTTCTTATCCCTTTTCCAGACAAGTTTGTTTCAAAGAGACTCACCTCTCATTCTCCAAGGACTTCAAAATGTCTGAACTCCGTTTTTGCCTAAAAAAAGAAGATAAAAGGTTTTCATCGAGCTGAATAGAACATCCTGGTCCCTCAGCGGGCAGAACCACAGAGTCACAAAATATCCTTACTCAGAAGGATATTTTGGGGCCCTGCACAGGACAACCCCAACAATCCCCCCCTGTCCCTGAGAGAAAAGCTTTTCTGTCCTGCAGAGCAGAGCAGCTTTCAGCAGGCTGGGCACCTCCCATCAGCACCAGCTCACATGGAGACCCAGCAGACACAGGCAGGGGCACCTGAACAATTCAAATTTGCACCTTCCATGAGGAATTTGAATTTCTTCCATAGCACTGCAAAATCCCAACATCACACATCTATGAAACAGTTTTTTACTGTGCTTTGAATGGGTCTTTGGCAGTCCAGGAGCTAAGGCAGCTCCTCCAGACATCGATCCCAACCAGGTCCAAAATACTCAGGGGTGAAATGAACCACTCAAAACAACATGTCAAAAAAAAAAAAAAAAAAAAAAAAAAAAAAAAAAAAAAAAAAAAAAAAAATCAGAGCAAGACCCCCAAAACCCCACCTCTGGTTGTCTTCCAGCAGCTTCTGGATCCGGCTGGCAATGCCCTGCTCTGTGTCCTTGAGCTGCTGCAGCAGCTTCAGCCTCTCCTCCTCCAAATAGCGCTGGTGCCTCGACAGGCCCTGCTCCAGCCTCTGCTGCTCCTGCCCAGGCCAGGGGAGACCAGGAGAAGGTGGTGGGTGTGGGGAAGGCAGTGGGTGCCCTGGAAGGGCCCTGCCCAGCACACACACACACCTCTCTCACAGTCTGCAGGATCTCATCCTTGTTGCTGTTGAGCTGCTGCCCCAGCAGGGCCTGTTCTCGCTGTCCCATGTTCAGGCGCCGCTCGAATTCCAGTTTCTCCTGTGTTTTCCTTTCCTGAGAGGAATAAGGAGATGAATGACAGGAATCTCCTTCCCCAGCAAAGACAAAAGGGTAAAGCAAGGCACAGTAGTCCCTTGCAGAGAAGAAAAGAAGCCAAATTGCAAACAGGAGGCTTGTCTAGGGGAGGGGAACGTTTTCTCTTTAGGAACCCAAAAACTGGGAAGCAGAAGCTGCTGCTCTTTTCACAACAGTCTCCAAACTCTTTCATATCATGCAGCTGAATTCCCTGGGCATTGACTGATACCCAACCAGCCAATATAAACACATAGAGGGAAGCCCAAAATGCAGGTTGGGTTCAGTTCCACACGGCACAGGACTCCCTTGTCTGAAGGAAGGAGCCAGCTCTGAGCAGCTCGAACCAAAGGCACCAGAGAACTGCATGGCAGGAGTTCCTGGTTATTTCAGAGTGAGCCTTGCACAGGGGAGGAGACAGAGACCAGGGGAACAAAAGAACAAACTAAAAGTGCAGCCAGGTGAGGGGAGTGAGAAACAAAATAAAAAGATGAAAGACAAAAACCAGAAGCAGACCCACGGTGCAGACAAAGCAGTTGCCGGAGTTGATCCTTACCTTCCTCTTCTCATAGTCCAAGAATTTGTTCTGAAAAACAAGCAATAACAACAGACATTTACTCCCAGGACTTTTTTGTAGCTACTATTAACCTTTAGGGTTAATTAGGGTACATCCTCCCCTAAATGAGTGAAGACATCAACCAAATGCACAGGAAAAAAGGCCCAAAGTCCAGGGACAAAGGCATTGACTCTGCACTTGCCAAAGAGCAAAGGAATTAGCACAGTTACCACAACAATGGGCCCAACCTCCCTTTTCCCATGTCTAGCACTTGGCTGGGAATCACAAGGCTCTGCTGGAGGTTTGCTGTCCCCCCAAAAACACCCTGCACACTCCATGTCCCTCTGTCACCCCTGTCCCTTGGCTGCACCACTGCTTTCAAGGATGGAGACAATTCCTTGGGACGTGTCAGTGTGATGACACCAGCCCCAGCTCAGGAAAGAGATGCACACACTGCCTGGCTGCTCCCTCAATTCCAAAACTCACAGAGGGATGATGTGCCAAGTGCTGTGAGATGCTTTGGTGGAGCACAGAGATAAATCCCAAACCCTCTGGTGCAGGGGAGCCTCACCTGCCACTCACTCTCCTCCTCCAGGTATTTCTCCACTGTCCTGTCCACCCCATCCACTGAGGTTCCTCCTCCATCACTCTCCAGCGTGGGGAGCAGGTACTGGGAGGGAGGGTAGTATGCAATTCCACACTCTGGAATACAAAATAAGAACATTTGGGGCTCAAAGACCTCCTTGGCACCGAGGCTGATGTGTGGGACTACTTCCAGCTGTGCTCCCTCTGCCCACACACCAAGGGGTGCCTGGCAGGGCTCCTCCATCTAAGGCAGGATGGGCAAGAGCTCTGGGAGGAGGTGGTGCCACTCCAACCCCACCAGGACAAGGATCTGCTCACACAGAAACACATCCTGCATCATCCTGGTGACTTCTGCAGGGCTGCAAATGCCTTGCAAGGCATTTCCCCTGCAAAAACCTCCATCAAAGCTCCCTGTCTGCACTAAACACAGTGTCTGCAAACTTACAGTACATTTCTTTTGTCTGTTCTCATCATTCTGATAACAACCTGCAGGGCCCAGGTGCTTCCTCAGAGAAAATGAGGGCAGCAGAGACCTTAAGAGACTCCTGAGTGTCTCTCTCTGCCCCAAGGCAGTGACAGCTGGACAATGCTTAATCCTCCCACATCCAAATAACCACAGGAGATGCAATGATTTCTTATGGTTCACTGAGACAGCCTGACCCAGCCAGTCTGGCTTTTAAAACCCACTCTACATTTCAGTGTGGCAGGGCTCAGGGAAGGACTCGTGTTGTTTGCCAACAGAAACAGGTAACCAGGTGTGCAGACATCAGCAACCAGTGTCTGTCCTTCAGAAATGCCACCACACAGCCCAGCTGGCCCTGGCTCACCTCTGCAGAGGAACTGCTGGATGGCCTCTGTACCCTCAGTGCAGACGTCAGGGGGTGGGTAGGTCATGGCAGAGGCATCCAGGCTCAGCGTCTCCAAAAAAGAGAACACACACAGCTCCAGGTTATTCTGAGTCCACACAGTTCTCCTTGCAGCTCCCCAAAACCTTCCCTAAATCCTGACATAAATGTGAGGCTGTACTGAGTCCCTGCTGGGTGTCTGGCACCTTGCAGAGGTGACTCCACTGTCCCTCATTTGGAGTTTTCTGAGCTGGCCGCTCACTGGAACATTCCCCTCATACAGGCACTGGCATTTCATGTACAGGTACCAGAGGTCAGAGCATTTCTCAGCTGACATTCCCTAGTCAGGGAGCTGGATTCAGCATGGAATTGGGGTGATACAAGGGCATGGAGAGAAATCCCATAAAGAATGAAGAGAAGAGCCACTTGTTTTGTCCCACTGTGGCCACCAAAAGGACCTAATGCTGCCTTTTGTAGGGAAAGGAATAGCAGGACAGCCTAGAAAGGAACCACTTTACCAAGCACAGGGGGCAAAGCTGCACAGATGCCTCAACTCAGGCTGTCCTCATAAGAAGTGAAGCAAAATGTGTGTGAGGCAGGAGAGCAGTTATTCACACCTTCCTGCTGGTGTCTGTTGCCTCACACTTGCACCATTTAGTACTGACAGGTTTGGCAGCCAGAAGGCAACATATCCATAAAAATCTTGCTGCTTTTCCCATTCTGAATGTGCATTTCAGAGAGCCATAAACCCATGGAAGCTGACAACGAGTTGGAGATCTGCCAGGGTGACAGAGGCAGGATTTGTGCCCTGGCAGGTAAAATCCAGGATTTCACTCTCTGGGGACTGCTTTTGTCATGATTAAATGACAAAATGATCAGAAATAAATGGCATAATGATCAGAATTAAGTGGTAAAAATTATCAGAAAAGACCAGAGCAGGTACACAAAAGTTATTTTGGACAGCGTGAACAGCCCTGTTACAATCCCCTGCAGCACATCCTGCCCAGACCTCAAACATTCCCCTCATTTATTCCCAGCTGAGGGCAGCAGGCTGGGAAGGGCTGGCCCCAGGGCTGGTACCTGCAGGGTGTGGATGTGGGCCAGCCCCCGTGGCAGCTCCTGCAGCACATTCCCACTGACATCCAGAGCCCGTAGGCTCCGCAGGCCGCTCACGCTCCCGGGCAGCTCCCTCAGTTTGTTCCCTACAGGGACAGAAAAGCCAGTTAGAACTATGGAACCTTCCCAAAACAGCAGCCAGCAAGCTCATCTGCTCCAGCACCAATCCATAACCACACACAGGGCTCATTGACACAGGGATGGGGCTGTCCCAGCTCACACAGGGACTCCAAGGCTGTCACTGCCCACCCAAGGGCAATTTGGGATCCAAATCTGCTTCTCAGCTGAGGTCACTGCTGCAGGCTGGATCTGTGCTCTTTAGCAGGAGAATATTTGTGACATGGCATGTTCTTCCCTTGGTCTAAGTCCCAGGGATGGGAGGAAGGGGACTGAGATTGGGCTCAGAGCCCAGGTGCTGCAGACAGGCAACGACCTGAGCTGCCCTTCCAAGTCCCTCACCCTCCACTGCCTTCCCTGTTTCACCAACAGCTCCACGTAACTAATCTCCTTTTTCTCCCAGATTTATGGCACTGCATAGCTGGAAAATGCCCAGGAGTCTGGAAAAGAGGTGTGACCTCTGTGCTTGGGCTGTGCAAACCTGGTGGGGATACACAGGCCCACAGGAGCCAGCTCTGGGTGCTGGGGGACCCAACTGTAATTTGATTTATCTGCTTGCTTTACTGGTGGGTTTGAGGCTGACACATTTTCTGCTTAGATCATTTATCCTGCCTTGCCAACTATTTGAATTTAAACCTTCTTTGTGTCCTTCCTCAGCATTCAGAGTGTAAACCATATGGTTCTTGCCTTGGTTGAAAGGAATAAATGCTAATGCAGCTCAACATGACCAGATAATAAATGTGTTTTGCCCAGAACAATCCCATTCCATACCTTTCACATTGAGGACCTGGAGCTGGGCAAGGTCTCCTATAGATTGTGGAAGGCTTTTTAAAAGATTCCTCTCAAGGTTTAGGACCTGTGGTATTAACAGAAAAGATATTCAAAATATTCATCCAAGTCTCATGTCTTCTACACATCTGTGCTGCTGGGACTTCCAGGACCAGAAGTACAACTTGAAATTGGTTGTAGATAACACTTTTAGGGTTAAAAAAATATATTTTCCATCAGCTCTGGATAAAGGGCATGCCAAGCTACCAGGGGCAGTGAGAAGATCAACAGGATTCTGCCTGGCCATGGGAGCCACTTGGGCTGCACCAAACTGGGAGAACAGAACCAAGCCTGGCTTTTCCTGCTTTTCTCCTGCTCCTTTCCTCCTTCTTTCCTGCTCTCTCTTTAACCAGCCAGTTCAACAGCAACGGAAGTTGTGATTAATTATAAAGCAAACAGCAGTAACCCCATATCCCTGCTGTCCCCAAACAGATGCAAATCTTTTACCTGAAGAGCTGTCAGTTGACCAATATCAGCAGGAAGTGATGCCAGCTGGTTGTCATGCAGATCCAGAACCTGGAAAAGATGTCACCAAACAAGGTTGGGAACAAAAGTCGTGAGTTATCTCACAATGAAAATTACTTTGCTTCCAATGGGACTTTTTTGAAAAGCAGCTCAAGTTTTCCAGGGGACATAGGTACTTAATCTTGGAGCCCAGAAAAGTCACACCTGGATATTGATTCCTGCCAAAACCAGTCAGCCAGAAGGGATTTACTGGGCCTGGTGTGTTTTAATGCAAGGAAAACAGGCTGCAGTTGAACTGTTAAGAATCACAATTACCTTCACAGTTATGAGACTCAGGAGGCTGCAGGACTTTGGAACTAAAGACGTCAGATTATTTGTATGAATAATCAGCACCTGGGGAGGAAAAAACCCACTGACACATAAAAACAAGAGACAGCAGAAGAAGCACTTTTGTTGAGATTGAATTGGAGAGGCTGTACAAGAGCTTAATATCTTATTCACTGTCATATAAAACATTAAAGTGGGAAATGGATTGTCAGAGAAGGTCAAAGATTTTACACGAGATCTAACCCAGAGCCCAACTCCTCCCATGAGAAATACCCTTAGATGGGCTAAGACAGGAACAACCACCTCATCTTTCCTGGCAGAAGTTAACTTTAAACAACACAGACAGGATTGATCTGACTCGAACTGCTCTCTGTAGTATCAAACAGGTGGACAAATTCATTACAAGCAAATCCCTTCTGGAATTCCACCATAAAACAACCACACACAGTAATTTCAAACACAACAATAATAGTTAAGCATGTTAATAAAATTATTTAATAATTTCTGGTTACAACGTTACCTTTTTTTGCAAGACCTTACAAGTTGCAAAGGCCCCATAAGGAACCTAAAAAACAATTAAAAAATAGTCATGTCAGACTTCTCTTTTTAAACACTTCTACACTGTCCACCTGCAAAGTGTGAACAACTTGACTGAAAATAAAATTGATGCTTAAAATCACTTCTGTTTTTAGTCCAGTATTTCCCAGGGAGCCTCCATTTAAACAGCTTCCAGTGGCTCTCCATGACACAACAGTGTCCCAGAACAGGCTGAGGCAGGAGTTCAAGCCCTGTGTGATTTAATATTCATTGTGCAGATGAGTTCAGGCAAAGGTTCAATTCAGTCATCACAGAAATGCATTCTGTAATTTGGCCACACTGCAGTGTGCTGGGAGAGAGAAAGGGGAGCACCAGGCAGGGCAGAGTGTCCCTGATGTGCCAGGAGAGGGGAGGCAGAAAAAAAAAAAGCCAGTTCAGCCCCTGCCAGGCACAGCTGGGCACTGTCCCCTCCCCTGCAGCAGCAGCCAGACCCCTGTCCATGGTTAATCGTAGAACAAACTGATGGCTCACTTCATTTATTGAAACAGCAAGACAGACTTTTATGGTTCAAGCCAAAAGGAGCTGGCTGGGTGGATCCTCTGCCACCCCCAGGCTGTCCCACACAGCTGCAAACCCACACACAACCTGCTGTGGGCTCCTGAGTTTGGAAAAAAACATCCCAAAGGCTCAGCAAAGCCATTTCACACCGCACAGCAGGCAGCTCTCCCCTCCAGGAGGGTGTCAAATCTCCCCACCTTGCTTGGCAAAGGCATCCTGTATTCAGGATCAGAGTTTTAGAAGCATGAGACAAGGAATAAAAATTAAAAGTGAGGTAGAAATGAGTTTGTGCCTGAGGGTGGCCTGGCTGGCAGCAGGAAAAGCTGTGTCTGGTGCCTGGCACTCTGTCACTGCCTGCCCACACACCAGCACACAGATTATTCCTCATTTAGTTGGTTGCCATAAAAGAATCCAAATGAATGAGACTTCCATCCTTGAGGCAGAACTGGGATTTTCACTTACACAGAACAACAACCATGGGTGGGTGGCAGACTGTGGAGCTCCAGGATTAGAAATACTCAGCCTTTGGAAAGTCAATTCCCTCAGGACCAGCAAAATTAAGCCATGAGGTCGCAAATTAGGGTCAGACTTGGTACTGGTGAAGGGTATGAGACCAGTCTGGCCTTCTAAAGGATTCCCAGGACAGAAATGGTGTTGAAGCATGAGACAGGACAGGCAAACTCACACAAAAAAAACCCAAAACCAAAACAAAGCAAAAGAAACAAAAAAACAAAACCAAAACCCAAATCAAACANACCAACAAAAATAAAATAACGTAAAATAACGTAAAATAAAATAAAATAAAATAAAATAAAATAAAATAAAATAAAATAAAATCACACACACATATACAAAGAAAAAATAAAAACAGGGAAGAAGCCTGCAGTTGAAAGCCAAAGCTCAGGAGACAAAGGAAAAGGTGGACCAGCAACAACTTCTCTCTCAAAGCTCACAGACATGGGAGTAAATCTGACAGTTGGCACCAAGAAGCAGAGAGAGAATCAGAGCTATGAGTGAAAACTAGAAGTTGTAGAGGACATACCTCTGAGAGCTCACATCTGGATATGTCAAGGGTGTCATCAGCACCAGCTTCTTTTGCCTGCAGAGGGAAGAAACACATCCAGACAATCAGACCATACAGAAATCCAGCACCTCTGGCTGCACCTTGCCCAGAGAGTTTGTGGATTTGGACATCCCTGGAAGTGTCCAAGGCCAGTTTGGGTGGGGTTTGGGGCAGTGGGAATGTCTCTGCCCATGGCAGGGGTGGCACTGCATGGGCTTTAATGTCTCTTCCATCCAAACCAGTCTGGGATTCTATGGTTGTTCCAAAGTATTTTTTTTTTCATGTTCAAATCAAGCCCATCCAATGCAGCTGCTGACAGTGATGAACATGGACAGACACCACTAACCCATGTCCCCATGTGCCACATCTACACATCTCTGGGTCACTTCCAGGGATGGTGACCCCACCCCTGTCCTGGGTAATCTGTTGCAATGTCTGACTGTGCTTTTAAAGAAAAAAAAGTCCCAACATCCACCCTGAACCTCTCCTGGCCCACCCTGAGGCTGTTCCCTCTCCTCCTGTCCCTGTTCCCTGGGAGCAGAGCCCGACCCCCCCGGCTGTCCCCTCCTGGCAGGGACTTGTGCAGAGCCACAAGGTCCCCCCTGAGCCTCCTTTTCTCCAGGCTGAGCCCCTTTCCCAGCTCCCTCAGCCTCTCCTCATCCCTTCCCCAGGAGATTCCCTCTGCCAGAGCATCCTGGTGAAATCCTAGTCCAGGAGAACAAACAGCAACATCTAAGGAGTTAATCCTCAGGAAGATCAGAATAAAGGGAAGCAAAGGAGAGGCACAAGGCAAGGCAGATATGATGGGAAGTCACAGGTTCCCTGGAAGGAAAAGCAAACTGGGAGATCTGCAAGGGTAAAGAGACAGGGCTGAGGAGGGCTGGGGACCCAGCTGGAGGCTGGCAGGAGCTGGGGTGGGGTGGAGGATGTCCCAAGGAACCACAAAGTGGCACAAATGGGACATGGGGGTGGGAGGGCAAAGGCAGACAGGGAGGCAGGAATTCCCTGAGGTATATTAGGAAGAAAACCTGCTGCCTGGGTGGGATCAGGAACACAATTACTGGCCAAGGAACATAATTACTGGATGTGCAGGGGATGATCCTGGAGCCAGGATCAGGCACAGAGGGCAGAAACGACCCTGGCAAAGCTTACCAGGCACATTTGGTACTCAAGACCAGGCACAGAGCACAGAAATGACCCTTACCAGGCACATTTGGTACCCAAGACCAGGCACAGAGCACAGAAATGACCCTTACCAGGCACATTTGGTACCCAAGACCAGGCACAGAGCACAGAAATGACCCTTACCAGGCACATTTGGTACCCAAGACCAGACAATAAGGACAGAAATGACCCTTACCAGGCACATTTGGTACTCAAGGCGCTTCCGAGCCTCTTCGCTGGGTTTCTTCTTCCTGGAGAACAGAGGCATCTTCAGTCCTGGCTGACTCTGGCTCTGTCCAGGGGCTTGGAGGGTCAGTGCAGAGAAAGGCTGAGGGGTCCTGGGCTCTGTGTGTGCTGAGGAGCCTGAGCTGCACAACTGGGACCTAAAAAATTGAGGGGGGAAATGAGAAGAATCATTGTGTCAGCAAATGTCTTTGCTCAGCTGGGTCACACAGGCAGGTTCCAGCACAGGGAAGGACAAACATGAGGCACTCAGGCCCTGCTGTGCTCTGAGAGGGGCTGGTTGAGACACACCAAACTCAGCAGCCACGAGTGAGAAAGGCCCTTGGCACGTAACCATTACATGATGTAATTTTTATTTATTAAATTGCTGAAAGAACTGACTGTAAGTCCCAGGGCCAGCACCCACCCTGCAGGCAGTGACATCCCTGGACCCCAAATCCTGATCTCCCTGCAGGCAGTGACATCCCTGGACACCAAATCCTGATCTCCCTGCAGGCAGTGACATCCCTGGATACCAAATCCTGCAGGCAGTGACATCCCTGGACACCAAATCTTGATCCCCTGCAGGCAGTGACATCCCTGGACACCAAATCTTGATCCCCCTGCAGGCAGTGACATCCCTGGACACCAAATCCTGATCTCCCTGCAGGCAGTGACATCCCTGGACACCAAATCCTGATCATCCTGCAGACAGTGACATCCCTGGACACCAAATCCTGATCATACTGCAGGCAGTGACATCCCTGGACACCAAATCCTGATCTCCCTGCAGGCACCAGCTCTCCCTGAGGAGCAGTGACACACTCAGGGTGGGCAAAAGGCACAGGAACGTCCTCTGGGTGTTCCCCAGCCTGCAGTTGTTGGGGTGATGACAGCAAAGCAACACCAAACGTTTCATTTGATTAACAACTGTAATTAAAACGCAGCAACACAAACATAAATCCATCTGGGCACTGTAATGAGACAAGGTGAGGGTGTGGGAAGAAGAGATGTTTTATTTAGTCTGGGAAAACACACTGGGAGCACAGTGAGGGAGGAGTGAGCCGGGCTCTGGGTCTGGGTGGGCTCCTGAGGATGTTGCCTGGCCCTGGGGTGTCACCAGGGAGGCACAGCCTGCTCTGTTTGTCTGACAGGTTGTCACCAGCCAGCCCTGCAGGCACTGGAACAGGCACAGAGGAGGCAAGAGCTGAACTGCAGCTCTGGAACTCGCTCTCCTGCATGGTTTGCTCTCTGTGCTGGAGCTGCCACAGCCTGAGCCTGCCCAGGGCTCCCCCTGGAACAAATCCCCGCTCATTTTCACCAGTCCAGTTCTGCCTCTGAGCCCTTCCCTCACCATCACTGTTCTCTTCTGCTTCTTCTCTCTCCGGGTTCCCCTCCCAGGGTCACACAGCTCCTCATCCTCTTTACCCCTCCCTCATCCCCAACAGCGCCGTTCTCTGCCCGA
>VWZU01002038.1:143144-155074 GCA_013397095.1 Sterrhoptilus dennistouni
CGGGGCCACGCTGAGGCCGTGCCGGGGCCTTGCGGAACGGCGGCCGTACCGTGCAGTGCCGGGCCTTGCCGAGCTGTACCGGAGCTATACCGGGGCCGTACCGGGGCTCACGGAGCTCTCGCTCTATTCCAGACCAAGTACACGCTGATCGATGAGCAGGACATCCCGCTGGTGGAGAGCTACTCCTTCGAGGTGAGGGGACATCCCGCGCTGCCCCGGCGGGGCTTTACCGGGTTTGTGGCTCCCGCCCCTCCTCGGGCTCCCGCTGGAGCTTCGGCTTTTCCCTTTCCTCCAGCCCTGTGCCTGCAGCTCCTCTGATTAGAGGGAAAAAGAACCGGCTTTTAAGTTATTGGAGTCCCAACGTGGAGGGTTTCAAGCAGGAGAAGTTCTGGGTTTTCTTTCCTTTTTTTTTTATTATTTTTTTCTCCCCAGTTAGACAAACATTGTTTTAAAATACATATTTATTAGTTTATGATGTAATTTTTAATTTTCGTGCTGTTTGTATGCTTTTGGAGAACTGATAATCTGTCCTCCCGTGGTTTGGGAAACGTTAAAAATGTTCATTCTGCACTTGGAGGAGGAAAACCTGTATTATTGTAACTGATGATGGGACCAGGAAAAAGTGTTTTCTCTTCCCATCCACTTAAAGAGAATGAGTGGGTTCTCCCAAGGCTTTGAAAGTGAAAGTCAATGATTACAAAATCCTCAACTAATGAGCCTTTTTTTTGGAGGAGGGACCATCCCCTGCTAAATTCCTGCGTTCCAGTGGATGCTTTGGGGGCTGCCCTTAGGAATTTTAGGAGTTGGGGTAGTGCTGTTGCCAGAGCACTCCCTGTTTGTTCATCCCTCCCCTCTGGCACCCAGCTGTGAGTGTCCCAAATGCATCAGGTTCTCACTGAGCTTTGGCACCAACAGAGTTTTGGGGAGTGCAGGAGACAAATGAGAAATCCTCCCTCTGTCAGTGAGGTGGGTGTAGGGGCAGTGCTGAAAGCAAAGCCCTGGTGGATCCTGCCGTGACCCACAGCTCCATTCCTGCTGTTCTCTGTGCCCTTTTCCTGCCCCACAGCTGCATTCCTGCTGTTCTTTCTCCAGGCAGGCTCCAGCCCCTTTCCCAGCCCCACAACTGGAAGTTTGAGCTCTCAAACCTCCCCCTGGTTGTTCAAAACGACTCGGATCCGACCAAGCTCAAGGAAACCTGCAGGGCCAAATGTGAAATGTTGGGTCCATCCCAGTGGAGCAGGTGCTGTCTGGGCTTTGTGGGGTGATCTCACAGCCTTTCCCTTCCCTCCCCAGGCTCGGATGGAGGTGGATGCTGATGGAAATGGTGCTAAAATCTTTGCCTACGCCTTCGACAAGAACCGCGGCCGCGGCTCGGGCCGCCTCCTGCACGAGCTGCTCTGGTGGGTACTGGGGAAAACAAGGGCTCACTTTGGTGCCACCAACTTCTCTGGGGTGATTTAGTAGCTTCAGCCCTCTCAGGAGGGTTGGAAAACCCAGCACAAGGTGCCCACAGGGCTTTGGTGTGCAGAGTCCTCACAGGGCACAGCCTGTGAAGTGTTCCAGGCAGAGAGAGGTGAGTGTGGTTTATTTACACCTGGGAAATGCTGCCCAAACTTCAGCTGGGGGGAAAAAATGGGACCTGCACCGTTTAATAGGTGAAAACAAACCTTGTGGGTTTTTTTTGCCTGCTGAGAGTTGGCAGAGCACTGTAGAGAAGGAACTCCTGATAACTTCAGACTTTGAGGTGTTTTTTAATGCCTTTCTGCAAAACTGCCTGAGGTGATGCTGCTGATGGTTCATATCAGCTGTTAAATCTTATTTTCCACACTCTACAAATCCATGAAATCCTTCATAGGATGAACATTAAGTTTCAGGGGCCAGTTTCCTCATTTGTGAGAGCAGCTCATCCTCTGAGCTGATCTATTGCTCCTTCTGGATGTTGATGGGTTCATAGCAAAGGTGGGATCTGCTGAAGAAATCTTATTTCTTTTAAAAGCCTTTTTGGAAAAATTAGACATATTTTCTGTTCAATTCTCTATCCTTGGCAGTCACAGTGCCCAGGATGCCCTTTCTCATCCCAGGTTACCTTTAACCCCTAGAACCAGGCTCTGCACAGGAGGAAGGAGACAAGAAGAAAATCATATTATTATTATTATTATCATCATTATCATTTCCTGTCTGCTTATTAAATATGGATTTTCACCTGCATCTGTTAATGTTTAATCTCACTGCACATAGAACTTGGTTGAAATGATGAAATTGGCTGCAGTATGTGGAGCAAATCACTGCCAGCTGCTGCTAACTGTGAACCTCAGACAGTTGTAATTATTATCTGTAAATAGCATTAACCAGCACCTGAAAATTATTCAGGTCAATTGTTGAAGGCTGTGCAAATAATGACAGCCCAGCCATTTGTTTATGGCACAGCCCAGCCACTGCCTCTTCTGCCTTGTTTTACTCAAATTAGGAAGTCATTTGAGCATATTCAGTTAGGAAATTCAAATTGTGTCACTGGAGCATGGGCTGGGGTTAAAAATAAAGAGACTGTGTGTAGTGGGGAGTTTGGAGAGGCTCAGAGAGGGGAGTGTCAGCTGCCAGGGAGAGCTGCAGTTCTGAAGTGGTAGTCAGATTTTTTGGATTAGGAAATGTAAAATAGCTGCAGTTCCTGTGAATTTCTTTGGGTCTTGAAGGTGTTTATGTTGCTGATCTTTAGTTGCAGGTGAGGGGCTGAGTCTCTGCAGGGGCTGTGAAGCAACTAAAACAGATTTTTTTGAAGTTTTTTTCTTTTCTAGTTAAGCAGATATCTTTGCTCATGTCATGAGGCCCTTGGGATAGAAAGCCTGGAGCTGCAGCAGTGACAGGGACCTTCTCCCTGTGCTCCCTGTAGAGGCAACTGTGACATCAAAAGGCAGCCAAGAGCTGGAAATTCCCACCATGAGCTGCACAAATTCTTCCAGGGAGAACTTCCTGCTGGTTCTTCATCCTCTCTGGTGCTTGCAGTGACTCCCACATGGGAGTTTTGGCTCGCCCAGAGCTGGGTTTGGATGTCCCTGCAGAAGGGACCATTCCCTGTGGAGCAATCCCAGCTCTGTGTTCTGCTGGGTGTAGAGATGTTCCCTGGGGAACAGCAGCAGATTAGTCATAAGCAGCACCAACTGCATGTTCAAAACCACATCTGAGACCTGATTTCTGGGGTTTTTTTAAGGGGTTTTTTTTTTTTTTTTTAAGAACACTTGCTGCCTATAACAGGCTCAGTTCTGCTTCCTGGTGCTTGGAATTGCTGTGTCTGCTCTTTATTCCAGTCCTGGGTTCTGAGCTGCTGAAATACCAAAAGAACGGAATCCAGATTAATTCCCTGGAAAGTCCTGGTGGGGAAGGGTTTTGCCTGGCATCTTGCAGGAGCTCAGGAGTGCAGGGGGAGGCAGAGGCTCCAGCTCTGCAGGAGTTTGAGTTGCATTACTGAGGCTGTTCCTCTGCTTTTTCTTCAAGAGACAAGCAGGTTCTCCACAGCCTGACCTTCCTGCTCGGTTGGGATGGTCAGAGAGAGGCCTGGGAAGGGCAGTGAAGTGCTCATGCATTCAAAGCTTTCTTGATGAGAAGAAATCACCCTGAATTTGGCACTACCTCAGTGCAGTGGTGTTTAACACTGTCTGCTCACCAGCAAGGACCAATTTCAACCTTTACTTGGGCTTTGGTCACTTGGGGCCACAGAAAAGTAGTATCTACAGTGATGTAGATAAATGTGTGACTTACTCCCAAAGTCTATAACTTACACATACCTGGATGGATTTTAACCAAGAATACAAAATCCTTCATTTTTTTTCATTACAAATCACATTGAAATGAATTTCCTGTTCTGCAGGGTAATGCTGAGCTTTGTAAAGGTTGGAAAAAAAAAAAAAGTGAGAATTTTTTTTTTAACCCAGGCAAATATCTCTTCAAACTTAAATGAACTATTTGAACTGGAATGTTCAGTGAGGGCTGAGCAGGACTCAGTGTCAGGGTGAAGCTGCTGGAGGAGGTGCTGGGTTACCCTCAGTGAGGACTTTTAGCTCTGCTTGGTCCTTGTTTTCCTGTGCTGGGAAGTTCCCTGTGACAGAACAATCACAGATTTATGTCCCAGCCTTGCATTTCAGCTGGGATGGGGATTCCTGCAACAACTGATACCAAAACTTGTCCAAGCATGAGGGGGTTTGACAGTGAACTTGATACTTGATGAAACAGAGAAAGGAGAGGTGAAAAGAAGAGGGAAGGGGAAATGAAAACTCTTAGGAGGCAGTAGGGAAGATCCCCCCTGAAGCCATCCTGCTTTGGGTTTTGGGGAAATTTCAGGTGTCTCTTGGTCAATTGTGGAGTCATTTCAGACTTCCAGTGTGTTACACACAAACTTCTGTCCTGTTGCTGCTCAGAGATGTTTCTTTATAAATAAGAAATCCTGTGAACTCCACACCAGTGCCAAACTTGCACAAATGCGTCTGATAAAATTTCCTATGAAAATAATAAGCCAGTATTGGCACCTTTCAAGGAATGCTGCAATTCCATGGATTTCTAGCAGTAACTGGAGGAGTAGACTCTGGAACTAAACAATATGCTTAAAATTGCTCTACACTCTTTGATTCAACTCATTTATAACTGAAATAACCTCCTGGAAAAAGTCGCTTTCTCCTGGGAGTTGTTCTGTCTGGAGTCTGTTTGCAGCCCAGTGCCAGCAAATCCCAAGTCACATTTCCTCTGGAATTGCTGTGCCCCTTTGCTCCTGTTCACCACTGAGCTCCAGGCTGTTTTTTGTGTCCTGCAGGGAGAGGCACAGGGGAGGGATTGCCCCTGGCTTCCAGGTGGTGCACCTGAACTCCGTGACTGTGGACAACCGCCTGGACAACCTGCGCCTCGTCCCCTGGGGCTGGAAGCCCAAGGCTGAGGAAATCTCCAGCAAACAAAGGTATGGCAGCACCTGGCAGGGGGAATAAAAACATCTGCAGATGTGTTTTCTCCTTCCTTTAGTGATTTTTTTGCCGTGGCAGAGCCTTTTTTGGTTTAACTTTGGAGGTTTTGTGCATTGCTCTGTTCTGGCTGCCCCAGCTGGGGTACGGCCTGTGCTCGTGGTTTTGATGTGCAGGGACCATCTCACCTCAGGTTGTGCTGCTGTGCCAGGTGGAACAGGGAGCCCCTGTGCCCTCCCAGCTGAGCAGAGGCTCAGGGGAACCTGCACATCTCACTGCCTTCTGCCCCAGGCACCAAAATTCCAATCTGGGGAGCTGCAGAATGCTCATAGAAGTTGGAAATTGGACTCACCCGGAGTGATTTCTGGCCTCAGTTTCCAGCATTTCTCACCAGCAGCTTCTGGGAGCTTCCCAAGGGCCGATTTCACTGATTCCACTCAGCACATCAAGCTCTTCATGCCAGGATAGATCTGGATAATTAATGATGAGACCCACAGGCTTCACATCACACTCTTCTCCTTAAACATTTGCAACAGCAGCTTTAAGATTGGGGTGTTTAGAGCTGATTAAACTGATTTTGAAAAATTGTAGTGAATTACACGATTTGAGGGTTCAAGAATGAGAACAGACTTCAAGCCAGAAATTAATTTTGATTTGATGTGAATAATTTTGCACAGAATTAATTTTGCTCGATGTCAGTGTTTCTCAGTTGATGCCTTTAAACTTTTGGGGTTTGCACTTAGGCTAAAATAACTTTTAAAATACCCAATATTTGTGCAGTCTGAGGCTAAATACAATGTTAACCTTATTTATTAATAAATTTGGAATCAGTTTTCTCTCTGTATGATTATTACGAATTGATGTACAAAACTTGTACTTGGTTTGTTTTTTTTTTTTTCCAGGGAACAAAGTCTGTACTGGCTGGCAATCCAACAGCTCCCTACAGACCCCATAGAAGAGCAGTTTCCTGTCCTGAATGTAACCAGATATTACAATGCTAATGGGGATGTCGTGGAGGAGGAAGAGAATTCCTGCACTTACTATGAATGTCACTACCCTCCCTGCACAATGATTGAAAAACAGGTGGGTTCAGAGAGCTGGGAATGAGCATGGAATGCCTTGGGCTAGTGGTGTCTCTAGGGATTGATTTGTTATTTAAAATGTAGAGCTTTACACAAGCCATTCAGTGGCTAAAAGCAATAATTTTCTCCCACTCAAGTTTTCTTTGGCCTGAACCTCCAGCCCCTGATTTTCAGTTGGGTTTGGACTGGATGTTACTGGGCTGGGAGGAGGGTGGTTTTTGCAGAGTGCACAAAAAGCCAGGTGGAATGGAAGCTTTCCTGCAGGGAGCAGAACTGGGATGAGTGAGCAGCTGTGTGAGACAGCAGGAAGCATTGTAAGAGGGTTTGGACAGTCGTGGAATCAAAAAATAATCTGGTTAGCATTTTCTGAGCAGAAGGTGAATTGCAGTGGCCTTCATTCAGGGGAGAGCTGTGAGGAAAAGTTCTGCTGGAGGAAGATAAAGCAACATCAGGAGTGAGAGAATGAGCTGTGCAAGGGCTGTGCCTCTGTCACACAAATGCTTTATCTATAAACAGGGGCTTTTCTTGTGATAGCAGATGCTGAGTGGGCTAAACCCATTGTGTTCCACTTTCTGCCTTGGGGAAGGGAACACTTGCAAAAATGATCTTAAATTCCCTGTGTTTGAAACAGAGGCAGCTGTGCCTTTTATTTGGGTCTGTGCCCAAAAGCTCCCTGGATAACAGTAACTTTGGCAATGGCTGAGCTTGTGCAGCCCTCCTGGTAATTTCTGAATTTCAGGTGCTTTTAGTTGAAAACAGAACTTAAGTTGACAAAACGGCAGCATCGTGACAACAAACGTGTAATGCTCCAATATTTTGTTTATTAAGCCCATTTTACAAATGTACAGCCACCGAAATTGCTTTAGACTTTTGTGATTCTCTGAAACTCGTGGTGGGATATTTGTGTTTCGTGGAACCCCAGACTGGTTTGGGCTGGAAGGGACTTTACAATTCATTCCATGGGGAGACACCTTCCACTATCCCAGGTTGCTCCAAGCATTGGAGCAATATTGTCCAAGTGTCCTTGGACACTTGCAGGGATCCAGCCACAGCTTCTTTTTGCAACCCAGACCCTCAAAGGAAGGATTTATTCCCAATACTCCTCTAACCCAGACCCTCACAGGAAGGATTTGTTCCCAATACCCCTCTAACCCAGACCCTCACAGGAAGGATTTATTCCCAATACTCCTCTAACCCAGACCCTCACAGGAAGGATTTATTCCCAATACCCCTCTAACCCAGACCCTCACAGGAAGGATTTATTCCCAATACTCCTCTAACCCAGACCCTCACAGGAAGGATTTATTCCCAATACCCCTCTAACCCAGACCCTCACAGGAAGGATTTATTCCCAGTATCTCTCTAACCCAGACCCTCACAGGAAGGATTTATTCCCAGTATCTCTCTAACCCTGCCTTTATTCCCAGTATCTCTCTAACCCTGCCCTCCTTCACCTTAATGCTGTTCAGCCTTGTCCCATCACCTGTTAGCGACAGGAACACCTGATCATAAAACTCCTTGGGGGAAAAAGCTGCCGGGGTGATGCTGGGAGTGATTCTGCTGGTTCTCCTGGTCCCTGAGCAGCCCCTCTGACATCCCCTTTCGTCCCCAGCTGCGCGAGTTCAACATCTGCGGGCGCTGCCAGGTGGCGCGGTACTGCGGCTCGCAGTGCCAGCAGAAGGACTGGCCCGCTCACAAGAAACACTGTCGGGAGAAGAAAAGGACCTTCCAGCAGGAGCTCGGACCAGAACGATGACCTGGTGGGCAAGAGGCCTCTCAGCAGCAGGATTCCTTCCCAAAGGCATTGGACTCTTGCTTTTGCACAGTATGACAGACTGCTTATCAAAGCCAGAGGCACTGAAGAAAAAAATAACAAAAAACAAAACCCTGTGATGCTTGAGCAGAATGGCTGACTGGACTAAGCCAGCTCTGACTGGTGCTGTGGAAAGGGATTTGGGTCTGCCCCTTCCAGTATTATATTCTCAAGCAAAAAGACTACTGTGGAGGCTCCAGGCAGGAAGCTTCTCATTATTTATATGTTAATACGTTTGTAAACTCATGTACAGTTTTTGTTAGGAATTCTTGATAGCACTCATTTAACTGTAATGTTCAGATGAGAACATGTTGTTGGGCCTATAAGTTTGGAAAAAAGACAAAAACAAACAAACAAACAAAAAAAAAAGTCATGTAGCAAAAAGCTTTTCCTCCCATGTGGCAGAAGTGTCTGTGGCAGTGCCAAGGCCGGCGGGGCAGGCTCCGGCAGCAGCACTTAACTCTGGAGAGAACTCTGCATGGAAGCTCTATTTGAAAACAAAAAAAACCAAAAAAATACAAACAAAAAAAAAGAGCAAAGTAAAGGTTGGAATGAATCCATGTCTGCTCTCTGGCTTTTTCCCCCCTTCCCTTGGAGCTGCTTTCAGAGCTGGGTGAGGCCTGGCTGGTGGCAGTCCCTGCAGGGCAGGGGCAGTGCCCCAGGAGCTGCTGTGGGGCTCAGGGACCCGCTGGGATCAGTGTCAGCCACTGCAGCCTCGGGGGAGATGGGCCTTGGAGCAGCCAGGATTTTTAGGAAGCTGGATCAGCCTTCTGTCCCAAAGCCCCTGTGCAGAAGGCAGAGGAAGGGGAGCTCAGGTACCAGCTGTGTGTGGATGTGGTTGCCCTCCCTGTAGCATAGCAAACACTCCAGTTATCTGCAGAGATGTTTAAATACCTAATATTGAGTAATTTGAATTATTTATTCACTTTTTTTTTTAAAGAGTTGTCATCAATCCGAGAATCACTTTTTGATTTATATTTTTTTAATGTAGTAATGAGTAAAAGTTGTATGGGAGGAGGATTTCCCTTTGCAGAGCACATGCCCATTTTTATTTTTGTGAATAACCATTTTCTTTTTCATTTTTTGCCTTAGAAATGTAAAGAACTTGAGTTTCCTGAAGAACTAAATGGATAATTTAGTGCCAGGTGTTAGTCTTGCTTCACAGTAGAAGAATGTGAGCTGCTGAGTGCTTAGTGAATTTTTTTTTTTGTAAAAACCGTTTAGAATTTTGATTTTTTTCCATCAGGATTCACTTTGCTACTTCATGTTGCAATGTTGGTCTTGCTTGTATTCAATTTGTTAGAAAATTGATCTGCTGTGGACTTCCAATATTATATTCTGTTTCTAATATCTGCACAGGAAGTTCTGAATTATTAACATTTTGGTGGGTGTTCATTCTTTGGCTTTAAGCATCTTGGGGAAATAGTCAAGAACTTTTGCAACTTTCTGCTGGAAGTTCACTTGAAGGCACCTGGTAAAATTGCCACTCTTAAACCACAGTTATATTGTAACTTTTCAGGCAGCCCAAAATGCCCTTCAGTATGAAAAAAACCAAGCAGGACTCAATCAAATTTTCCTGTAATGGGTAATTTTATTATTTTTTTTAAAAGGAAACATTAATTCTTTCCTTAAAATGAAACTCACAGGTTTTGATTAATCTAAAATGGGACCTAAGGAATATTTTGTTTATTATTTGAGGTAATCTGTTGAACAGGGCAAAAGTATTGACATTTTTTTTTCCCCTTGCCTGTTTAAAAGGCTGCTATTTGTCCTGCCTGTTTTCCAATTTTTATTTTTTTTTAACCAGGAATCATATTTGCCTTAAAGCCCTTAAACACTTGAGCAGCACCAAGCAGGGAAAAATTGGTGCTGATGTTTGTGATGCTGCCATGAGGACAAGGACAGGGTCTGGTGGGGCAGTGGGGAAATTCCTCTGAGGGAATGGTGGGACAAAGGCAGGATTTGGAGGGTTTTTGGGGAAATCCTGATCCCAGGAAATGTGGGAGGGAAGGTGGGGAGATGCCCACGGGGTTAAAGGGTTTTAAGACCAACCCAAGTGGAAAGAAACTGCCCAAACATCCTGTAAAGCCTCAGGGTGATAACACACCTGTCTGTGTGATCTCTGGCTCCAGGGCAGAGATCTGTCCTTATGCCAGAGGAGAGAAGTGGCTCTGGGGATTTTGACTCTTGGAAAGGTGTTGGGGACTGCACTGAACACACCCCTGCCTGCTGGAGGGGGACATTGTGTGATAAATGATTCTGGCAGATGTTGGTATGCACAGACATCTTCCCTCTCCATAAGGGGGGTCAGAAAGGAGCTTGAAGGTGGCAGCTCCCCAAGACATCCCAGAGGATGGAGCTCTTGTAAAGGCCTTTCTTACCTACAGAGAGCCCAGGCTGGCAGGGATATCTCTTTTATTAAAAAACTCAGGATTGGAGTCATTTATCTAGGAGCAGACCTGGACAGTTCTGATAAAGAAATGATTTTCTGATGGCTTCCCCCTGATGGAGATTTTTCTTCATGCAAGTTGTTTCCTGCAGGGAAATCTGGTGAATCCAGCTGAGGTCAGGAGGCTGCAGCTGGAACAGAGAGCTGCACGTTCCTATAAACACACCATGAAATGTTCATAGAGGTTCCTTCCAGGTGCTCCTTCCTATCCAAATATCACCAATGTCAACATGCAGAAACCACAACTGGGAATCCTGCCTGTCTTAAGAAACACAAAATATGAAATAACAGTGGATTGCAGGGCTTGGTGTTTTGATACATGAACCTTGAACACACCATCAAGTTATAATCTTAGTTTTCCTCTGTGAGTTGACTTTAAATGAAACTCTTGGTAAAAGGAGCAGCTGAAAGACTGAAATGCTTGTGGGAGGCAGGGAGATGGTGTAAGACACTTCAGGGATCAGGAGCAAAGTTCCACTACCCAGCAAACAGCACTGAGAGCAAAAGGAGGTTAGTGTGATTCAACAGGAGATATAATGTGGGATACTCAGAGTAAGAAAAAATCCCTTGTAAACTGAACTTGTGTCCAAATGTAAGAGATGGAAAGAATAACATTTGGCAGGTGAAAAGTAGAACAAGGAAACAAACCAACGCAAGGAAAATAATGCAAAGAAATACAGAATATGAAGAATGTTCGAGTCATAAAACTTGAATGAGTAGTTTTGAAAAAATCAGGAGCAGGGGGGACTGCTGGATTCGGCAGAGACAGAGGAAAGGGAAGGGCTGACCTGAAGATGAAAGTCTCAGCAGAAGAAAATGCAAGTGAATTGTTTGCATATGTGAAAGGAAAGAAAAAGGAGGAAAAGCTGGTGGAGTTCACACAGGAATGCTTCCAGATGGAGAGCTCCACAGAGAATCTGTTCAGAACAGAATTGCTTTTGGGAGAGATTGAAATTCAGCTGAAATGAGCAGCAAATTGCCAGGACCAGACGGTGCCACCTTTGGCTCTGAGGGAGCTCAGGGGTGACTGTGCTGAGCTCTCCTTTGGTACAATGTCCCAGCAAATGTCACAGCAGCTTCTGGAAGGAATTTCACATTCATGGACGCACATTCATTGATGCTGTGGTGCAGCACCAAGGGCTGAATACCCAGGAGCCTGGGTGGGTTTTATACAGGGAAAAGATGCTCCAAAGTTTTACTGGAATTGCTTCAATTCCAGGCATCAACAAGCAGGGAAAAGGGGATTGGGTTGGGACAGTCTAAACTGCATTTAATGACTTTGCTCAAGGCACTTAAGGAAAAAAAGCTGCTGGTTAAAAAGGGAAATATCACACAGACAACTATTTAAAGGACAGGAAAGGAAGAGTAGAAGGGAGGGGTTTTTTTTGGTGGTAGGAAGTAAACAGCTGGATGCCAAATATATTTTAAAAAATAGAAGAAAAGGTAATATATAATGAGGCTGACGATATTCACTGATGAGGTTATGCAGTGTAATAATAATAATATAACAAAGGCTGGGTGAAAGGATGTTATGAGAGAGTGGGAGACGGAATTCAATGTCAATAAATGTAGGGTTGGTTAAGGGAAAACACCAAAGGGCCGGGCCTGGGCTGATGGAGAGGGGAGGAGAGGAGAGGGAGAGGGAG
>VWZU01002038.1:156144-167127 GCA_013397095.1 Sterrhoptilus dennistouni
CCATCCCATCCCCAATCCCCATCCCCATCCCCGCCTTGTCCCGGCTGGGATGTCTCCAGGGAGGACGGAGAGCCCCCTCCGGTGAACGAGGCTTTCATCCCTCAAGGCTGGGACTGGACAAATAGGAGTCTCAGCCCTGCTCCTCTCTCCTGGCAGGATCTCGGCTGCGAGCTGAGCTGGCCCTTTTCTGTCCTTTCTGACTTTTTTGCTTTCGAGTGTTTTGAGTCTTTGCAGCCTGATTCTCACGCTGCTTCACGTAAACAATATTGTGTTCTTAGAAATTATCTGTATGTTTTGCACAGTTGTTCTCTGAGAGAGAACTTGATTGAAAGTAAGAGTGACCAATGGAGTCAGGAGGTTGTGACCTCCTTGGTCCAATCTGGGCCCTCTGTATAAAATGTATATAAGTAGAATTGGAGTCAGATAATAAAGAGCCTTCCATGTTTGACCCTGCTGCTGCTGCCTGCTGTCCTCTGGGAGGGTCCACACCCACATCACAACGTGTTACCCCTCTAAGGGCAGGGGTAACACTTTTCTTTCCCTTGCCCCCTCTAAGGGCAGGGTGACACTTTTCTTTCCCTTGCCCCTCTAAGGGCAGGGTGACACTTTTCTTTCCCTTGCCCCTCTAAGGGCAGGGGTAACACTTTTCTTTCCCTTGCCCCCTCTAAGGGCAGGAGTAACACTTTTCTTTTTGCCCAGGGTGATTCCCGAGGGGGCAGTGCAGCCTGTGACCGCACAGGGAGGCTCTACCTGTACCACTACAACGAGGAGCAGCCCTACATCCCCCTGACCGAGATCCAGCGCATCGACACCGCTGCCATCCTGGACATCAAATGGTAACACTGGCCTGGCCTGGCTTGGGGCACAGCTCTGCTCCTCCAGGGATCCTTTCTTGGCATGGCAGCAACGGCAATAGTTACTAATGGAATATTTCCTGACTTCTTGGAGGGAAATACTTTACCGGTTTGTTCCCATGAGCAAAGACTGCCTTGTTTCTGTTTTATGCTTTCTGCTCACTTGGCTGGTCGTGAATTTGTACCTCATTTATTTATGTAATAACATATAGTAGATCTCTCCTATACAGAATCCCCTCCTTGCAACTTGAGGAGCCTTAGATTTTCTTAATGTGATGGTTTTTTGGTCACATTCCTTCTTCTTTTGCATCTTACGGCTTTGCTCTCTTCCTTAAAATGCCAGAAAGATGGACATCGTTGACTTGTTTAACTTGATCTTTTAGGTGCCACATTCCTGTTGCAGAACATCCCATGGTTGGCATCGCAAACTCCACAGGTGCTGTGGAATTTTGCCACCTGACTGGAAGTGAGGTGGGTGGATGCAGTGCCTGCTGCTGCTGAAGCTGATTTTAATCCATGTTTGATACATCTACATTTACTAGCAGTGTGCATAGGCTTGCAGGAAAGCTGGGTGGTTTCCATGGCTTCCTCAGCATGCTTAGCTTTTTAAATGCTTCTTTTTTCTTTTGATACTGTTTGTCATCATTTTTATGAACTTGTTTGTGGCACCAGAGAGTTGGGCTGGGCTCTACCCACCTGCAAAGTTGGGCAGGAGAGGCAGGAGAGGGCAGAAGCAGATCCTGGAAACAAGTATGGCCTAACTGGGAAACATCAGAAGGTGCAAAGCTGGTAAAAGCAGAGAGGATTTTTGGAGTGGGGTTTCTTTTGGTGGTGAGAGAAGAGAGTGATCAGAGCCGTTCTCACAGAGCAAAGAAAGCAGAGGCCAGTCTGTAAGGGAATTCAGCAGTCAGGTCATCTCTTCTGCTGCACTTCATCACTCCCTGAGATGAAGCAGAGTCTAAGGGAGGTTTGGTGGGAGATGAGCAGCAGAAAGGTGGGATCCTTTGTGTGCACATTTGCCCCTCAGCCAGCACTGGGTGACTGTACAGTGCTGTGGGACCCTCATTTGCTCATCACTCTCTGGAAAACCTGCTGTGGGAAGCAGTGCTGTTATGTGCCTGCTGTCTTCCCAGTGCTAATCCATACCTTTTGTTTCCAGTAGAAGAACAGCTGCATGTTGGAGCCACGCTTCAGGGTGGATCTCGGGGCACAGAGACTGGCCTTGTCCCTGGACTGGTCCACTGGACGAGAGCAATGGTGAGAGCAATGGCCAGGGGTGTGTGGGACACCTTTCAGGAGAAGCTGAGGAATGAATGACTCCTTGGGTGAAGGAGTCTTTAGTGGTTTTGACTTTCTTCATCCCAGATGTTTCCCTGGCCCTGTTCTAGAAGTTGCTGTTTCCAGAGCAAAGGTAACAGGAACACAAACACTGTGGCCACTGGAACAGGAGGAGAGATTAAACCAAGGACAGATGGGAGGTTGTGCTCTGGGGGATGGCAGCAGGTGAGCCAGGGATGTGTCTTCTGCTGCCTTAGTTAAAAGGAAAGACCAGAGTGGGATGCAAATGGAGCCACTGGTTCCAACTCTGCTCTTAGAACAGCTGAAATTTTAGTGTGAAGTTCTCCTTAAGAACTGCTAATAATAGCACATGTAGGAAGTTTAATCATGGGTTGGTGAGAAACAGGAGAGGATTGGTTTGGAAGTGGCTCCTTCTCTTAAGCACTCATACATGAGATTTCAGAAATGGCATTGCTGTATGAAATAAGCTGAATTAGCTGTACCTTAAAGAGGGAGGGGGGGTTAATGTGTTCTGTAGGTGGAGGTGAAGAGTGGTGCCTTTGGTGTGAGGCTGGAAACCAGGGGGATCAGGCAGTCATTGCTTAATGCTGTAGGGTAAATTTGCTAATTAATGCTGTTTCCGTGTGTGCTGTTTAATAAGTAGAATTGCCAGTTAGACTTTCTTCTTACATTCCTCCTTTTTGTCTCTGTCCTTTATGATAAATGATTGTTGCCATGATGAAACAACCCTCTAAACCTGTCATTGTTGTCACTTGAGAGACCAATAACTGCTCCTAGAAGCCAAATGTCCACTGTTCACATCTCTGCAGGAAGTGGGGGGTGGCCCTGTATCTCTTATGTGGGAATTTGGGAGATTCAGTGTGGTTGAATCATTTGATACAGAACTGGAAAGAATCCCCAGGCCACCAAAGCAAGTTGCAGGTAACCAAACAGAAGGGACCTAGTTCATGTCAGGGAATGCCAGAAAATCTGTGCACTGGAAATTGCAAAACATTTGCCAGTGCTCCAAGGTCATTGTGTCTAGAAACTGTAACTGTACTGTGGCACAGGAAGAGAGCAGAAAAGGTCAGGATCAGCCAGTGCTTTGGGTTTCAGTGATAGCAGGGAAATAAAACATCTCTTTGTACTCCAGAAGAGGGAAGAGGCTCTGAAAGGGCATTGTCAGTCTGACTTGGAGGGGAAAAACAAAAAGCCTTCTTCACATGGAATTTGTTTATTGATGTAATGTGAAGCATGTAAGAAGTCAAGCTTTGCATCTCAGAAAGACAAGAGCCAGCAGTGGTTCTTTCCCTGACATGAGTGTGAGTGGTTGTTCCCTGTGAGAGCAGGGAGTGGTGGTCACTGGGGCAGGTAATTTTCAGATAAAGCTGAAAAGAATTCTATGAATGTGTCATTATTGCCACCGTGCTGCCAGTCTCTGTCAGTGTTTAGTTGAATGGAAGTATTTGATTTTTGCGTAATTCCCAATATTTTTTGTGTACCCTGCTGTAGTGGATGTCCTTTAAGAGTGATCAGCAGTGATTCAGAGGGGAAGCTGAATCTTTTCTCCATAGATGAATCTGCTCCTTCTGTGCACGTCCTGAACCAGTGGGAAGCTCACAAATTTGAGGCCTGGATTGCTGCTTTTAATTACTGGGACACTGATATCGTGTATTCAGGTCTGTTTGGGCTGGGAATCTCCTTGGGGGCTGTTGGGGAGGGGGCCCCTTGTTTAGAGATGTGTTCCTTGGGTTTTTACTTTCCAGGGTTGGGTGTGCTGCTTGCATCACCTCTTGAAAGAGCTGGGGGCTGTGGTTAGGGGTGAAAGGCTTTTCTTGATGGTGGAAAGTAGTTGGAGTTAATTAGGAGAAGCTGTACCCTGAAAACTGTCCTTTGGGTGACTACTGGCAAAAAAGATTATATTCTCCTGCAGTATGCAAAGAGCCAGAGAGATGTTTGAGTCCAGTCTTTATGACTTTTATTTTTTTTCCTTACCAAAGGGGAGGGTACCACCATATTGATACCACATGTGTTTTCTGTGGTGATGGGTATTGGGAGCCTCAGTGTGATTTTTGGTGTGTGTGTGTTAAATTCTGTGAGATCCCAGGGCTGGAAAGCATCATCAGCTCTGTGTCACAGACTGCCCTGAGCAGGAAGGAATGACCAGGATCATTGATCCAGCTCCTCTCCCTGCACAGACCTCCCAACAATCCCCCCCTGGGCATCCCTGGCAGTGCTGTCCAAAGGCTCCTGGAGCTCTGTGCCCATTCCCTGGGGAGCCTGGGCAGTGCCAGCACCCTCTGGGGGAAGAGCCTTTCCCTGGCCCAGCTCCAGTATCCTGTCCCTGTCCCAGAGCAGAGATGGAGCTGCTCCTCATGAGGAGGCTGCAGACTCTTGGCACTGCTTTGCCCCACGCTCAGGGCTGGTGCTGAGGGTGACAGTGTTTTGTCCCTGGGCAGGAGGGGATGACAGCCTGCTCAAGGGCTGGGACACCAGGTGCAGTCCGGAGGCTCCAGTGTTCACCAGCAGGAGGTGAGTGAGACCTGCTCACACCCAGCCCTGCAGCGGTGGGGTGGGAACAGCCACTGAATTTGGAGATGTGCAGTGATAATGGATCCTGGTTCTGCCTCCCTGGGGAAATGGAGACATCTATTAGCTGTTTTCATCAGAACTTCAGGTTGAAACTTTCTTCTCATTGTCCTTTAACACAATAAACCAAGTGCTGACTTCCACATGGGAAGAGGGTGGTAGTTTCTTTCTAAAAAAGGATCCTGATTTGCACTTGTATTTTGGCATGTGTGTTAAATTTAGATATATTATTATTTAGAAAATACTTTGTTCTCCACTGTTGAGTCATTTGAAGTGATCTCTTTTCTATCTTATTTTAAAAAATGGTTAAAACAATATACATGGCTCTCCAGTGGAATTCTGTATGTAAATCTTAATTACACTGGGGACTATTGCTATGGAAATACTAATTTGGGAGTAAAGTCTCCTGAGAATGGAATTCTGCTGGAATTCTTAGAGCCTTTGAACAGCAGTTTATGGGGTAAATACTACTAGAAAATATTTGTGCTGAGAGATGGTGTGAGTAGAAGTTTTGTCCCTGGGAAGGCTGTTGGACTGTGCAGATGGAACTCTGCTTGGGTGGGTCACTGGACTGAAATTTTGAGCTTACCTCTCCTGAGACACCTTGATGAAATAACGTGGACTCAAAACGCTTGGAATTCAAGGAAGGAGCCCTTCTTGAATTGCTGCCTCTTCCCTCTGCAGACATTCCATGGGTGTGTGCAGCATCCAGTGCAGTCCTCACCGGGAGAATCTCCTGGCCACAGGAAGGTGAGTCCCTTCCAGCTGTGACCAACCTCCTCTGTTACCTGAACGTGCTGCTGCCTCTTCAGAAATTCCAAGAGGTGCAGAGCACGTCATCTTTAATATCTCTTTTTGTGTCCTGACTGGGCTGTGCTGCTTTTCTGTCTACTTGTGGTGTGTCCCCAGCTACGACGAGCACGTTCTGCTGTGGGACAGCAGGAACATGAGGCAGCCCCTGGCTGACACCCACGTGGAGGGTGGGGTGTGGAGGCTGAAGTGGCACCCCACGTGTGATTTCGTGCTCTTGGCAGCCTGCATGCAGAGCGGCTTCAAGATCCTCGACTGCCGCGGGAGCCTGGGTGAGTGTCCGGGGAACAGAGCTCTCACGTTTTGGGTTTCTTTCTGAGATGTCAAGGCTGGTGGTTCTGGTGGGTCTGAGGGAGTGTTTTTCCCTCCTGACCTCTGAAGGATTTGAATCTGAGTCTGCTTGGCGCGAGAATGATGCGGAGTCTCAAGGTCTTGGTTTTCTTGGTTTCTCGTGTTGTTTATTAATTCTTATCTTACAAATTGTCAGTGTCCGGCCAAGGTGTTCACAGCAGCTCGGACACGATGTGACTGCCCCTGTAATGGGAGGTCAGTCTGCCTTTATACACATAATTACAAACTTATTATTTACCATTTCATACCAATGCCCAGTGCCTATACTAGAAGGGTCATTTCTACTTTGCCCCAGTCCTGTCAAACTACCTTATGCCCACGTCACTGCAGGAGATGGATGCCAAGGGAGAAGAAGAAGGAGTCAGGGTTCCACCCTAATTCCTCCATCTTGTCCCCTTGCACCTGCATTCTAAAAATCTCCGAACTACAAAATCTTCCACATGGTGATAACTACACCACTGTCTGTTACACATTTGTGACTTGCAATTCTTCTCTGTGTTGGATGATTTTCTCAGGGACCAAAATCAAAGCCTGTGTCCTCCTGGGCTCTGTGCCAGGCAAACCCCCCTGCACAGACCCCAGACCCTCTTTCTTGGGTCCCAGACTTCTCTGCTGAGGTCTGTGACCTTCCAGGGTGCCCAGAGGGATGCCCTGGACTCTGACACAGAGGTGCTCTGGGGCTGCTCTCCTTCACTGCCTCCAGGTTAATGGGGAGCTCCAGCTCTTGCTGGGAGTATTAAGATGGTGTTAATGGCCATATTTGAGGTCCCAATTTGAGGTAACTTCCAGCTTTTCCCCATCTCTGCACTCTGTTGGCCTGCATGGTTGTGCCAAGACCCTGTCACTATCTCTGTGTAAATCTTTCAGAACTTCTTTTCAAGAAGAGAAAAGGCTTTGTGTTTGGGGTGAGAGGGCACAACCATTCAGGGTTCGTGTTCATTGTGATGGTTGAGAGGTGCTTCTGTCAGGTGGTGCTTTCCTGTTAGCAGAAGTCACTGACCTGCTGGGGAATCAGTTATTGCCTCAGGAAGGAAGTGCTTTGCAGCCTGGTTAATCCAGAATAACATGAATAAGCCCTTCATGTGAATCACGAGGTACTTCCATGGTGGAAAAGCCGTTTGCATTCACATTACAAATGCAGTCTGACAGAGGATGCTTGGCTTCCTGGGTCCCCAGACCTTGAGCAGATCCACAGCTTAGGAAATGAGGATGGCGTTTCTCCTGTGTGGGGAAGGAAGGAACTTGATGCTCATTTACTGTTGAAGAGTCAAATGCTGAAAGCTGACAGGAAGAACATCTGCAGTGTATTAATAACCAGGACCTGGCAATCCTCCAGGTGTGTTCATGGCTCAGTGAAGGTTGTGGTATGATCAGTCTTGTCAGTCCTGAGCCTTTGTAGGCACTTTGAATAATGATGCTCTTAAACCTCATGTATGTTAAACCCCCTTCTCCCCTGCTACTGACCCAGGGAGAATCCAGGCCATTGAGAGGTGGCTGGAAATGGTCAGTACCTCATTCCTCCTGGAATGCTTCACTCTGTGGTGAAGAAGGCAATCACCAGAGAACTCTACCCATGAGACACAGCCAATGCTGGAATGGCTGCTGAGCACTGTGCCACAACCCACAACTTGATTTCTAAGTCCTTTCATTCATCTTTTTTCTTTTTCTTTTTTTTTTTTTAAAGCGGAAAACACAGAGGAATGTGTCATCCTGTCATCCTACGTGCTGCACAATTCCTTGGCCTATGGGGCTGACTGGTCAAGGCTGTGCCCAAGGGATTCCCTGTCTGCAAGCCAGGACCTTGCTGCTGCCTGCCAGCCTTTGGAGGAGCTCGTGGGAGCATCAGAGAGGCTCAATTTGCAGGTGCAGAACCTGAAGATAATTTATGAGTCTCCTACAGCTACTTTTGATGTAATCCTGGATGAGGAGAGTGAAAGCCCTGCTGTGGCACTGGCAGCAGGGGCAGGGCCAAAGCTGGCTGGGGATGCTGGACTGGTCAGGGGCTCTGGATTAAAGGGAAGTTTAGATTTGGCTGCCCAAGGGGCAGATCCAGGGTCAGCCAGTGGCTCTGACTCAGGGGCCAAGAGACCCAATGGGACGGGCCTGGACAGAGGCAGTGACCCAGCCAGGTCTCCAGACAGACCCAAAGAAATGAGCATTGTAGCCACTTGTTCTTTCTATGACAACATCCTCCACGTCTGGAAGTGGGAGATGAGCCTGGTGACCCCTCCAGATGTGCCAAGTCCTAGATCTCCATCTGAAAGAACAGCTGAAAGTTTGCATTGACCAGTCCCAGGGGACGAGGGAGGAAAACTCCTGAACTGACAGTGACAGCTGAACTTAATGCCCCAACTTCTGCTGGCCTTTCCCATCTCACTGTTGAGCTTGGGAGTCCTTCAAGGCCAACACTGGTGGTTTATTTTCAGCACAGAGGGAAGCCTTTGCTTAGAGGCCTGTGGTCAGGTTTATTTAGAGTTTTTTTATTTAGTTTTTCCTTTAATGTCCTGGTTCCAAGTGGAACAGCCCTCCTCCTCTCACAGGCTGCTGCTTTGTACCTCAGATCTGAATCCTTTCAAGGCTGGTTTGCATTTCACAAGGGATCTGTTAAGCCTGTTCTCTCCCTTCCCTCACAAGCCAGACTTGGCTGTGCTGCTGTGTGATCAGAAGGTTTCCTCAAAGTCTCCGAAAAGCCCCGGAGCAGAGGCTGGGCTGTGAGATGGGTGTGTCCCTGGAGAAGAGCTCAGACAGGCCAGATCTGGTGCCACATGCTCCCAGGGATGTTTAACAGAAGTTCTGGTTCAGAAGGAAGTGCAGACTGCCTGCTGTGATGGGAAGTGCTGTGAGATCCTCCCTGGTGCTTCTCCATCATTTTTCATCACTCACTGCAAACTCCCTCATCATTCCCAGCTGAGCAAACCCTGGTTCAGATAAATCCTGTAGTGCCCCCACCATGTTTTAGTGCCCCTCAACCACCCTCTGTGGCTTCTCAGTACCCAGCTCATGCTTTCTGCTCTCCACAGAGCCATTTTTAGGTCCAAAGTCAAGCTCAATTTTTAAAAGGTGAACAGCTTTAAGATCAAAGCCTCCAAAAAGTATAAGTGGTGTTTCTTGACATCTTTTTAAGTTTAAAACCAAAATCTTAACAGCATTGCCCTAACTACCTCCAGGAATGGCTGCAGGATTTCTCATGGTTGCTCCATTAGATCTCTTTTTTTTTTCCACTGTAAAATATCCAGAACACCCTTTCTGGAACATTTTCTCTATTCCTAGAAACAAAAAACCAGCTTAAACTAGATCAGTAACTTTTAGTGTGCGTGGTTTGCCTTTGAGGGTCCTAAAGAATGAGTTTTCTGGAGGGAAAGAAACACCAGCAACAGCTCTCTGTGTAACAGTGCTGCAACTAAACGAGGTCCAGCAGATGAAAAACTTTGCTGCTTTGAAAACCCCTTTCCCAAGGGTGAATGTGTATTTTAGCAAACATTCTGGAGCACTGTTACATGAAGATTCACATTAAGTTAATGAAAACAAGTGCTTTTGCTAAAGAAAAAAAAAAAAACATGCTATTTTTGGATGTTTCTAAAATAAAACCGATATAAGGAATTTATCTTTTTGTTGTTGTTGTTTTGAGTTCTAAAAATCAAATTATTTGATAGTCCTTACAGGGATGGTTTGGGCTCCAAGGGGTGAATATTCTTTGGGAGTCAGAGGACGATCCAGTTTCCAGGCAAAACTCAGGGTGTGTCCCTGTATCTGCTGATGACTCTGTTTTAAAGGTTGTAATGCCTTTTATTGCCCTGTGAGAAGGAGAGAGAAACAGCCCCAGGGCAGCGAAGCTGGAGCGGTGTCAGCGACTGGGACCAGCCTGGTTTGGGCTCCGGGCCAGGCTTTGCTTTGCTCAGAGGAAATGAGGAGACACAGTCAGGGGTAGAAGGTAAATGATGCAGTCAAGACCAAGCTGGAATTGGCATTAAAAGGCACAGAATCTCCTCCAGACACCCGCAAAGTGCCCTGGCTGCTCTCAGAAGGGAAGGGCTGAAGGGCCAACTCTGCCAACAGCAGCACCAAGGCAGGGAACAGCCACTTGCGTGTAACTTCTTTTAGTCAGCTTCATAGGTGAAAAAATGCCCAGTTCAGTGAGAAAAGCTGTGCTTTCCTCATCCTCTCTGTGGCTGATACCTGATCACAGCTCATCCTTGTGGGATTTGGGGCTGCAGCATCCCCAATCCGTCACAGCCCCGAAAATCTGGGGGTTTCAATTACCACCCTCAGGACTCACCTGTCAGCCCTTACCACAGACTAACTGTTCACAAACCATCCACTAAATTTGCTTCTTTTCTCCCAAAGCGAACGTTTTCACTCTTAATTTAAAGTTTTATTCTTAAAACTTTGCAGTGCTTTGTAATTAGAAACGTCACGGACACCCTCACCTTCAGAACCCCCAGAGAGGGCTCTGCTCATCACACAACTGTCTCCCAGAGGAATTAAATGAGATATTACAGAAGGTTTTGCTTTAATGTTCGGTTTCACTGATATCGGTGTCACTGCCCGCTCCCTACCGCACGTAGTTCTTGGGGAAGAGCTGGAAGAGCTTTCCCTCCTGCGTGGGCTCGAAGCCGTACTTCTCCAGTTTGCTGGGGTCGAACGTGCCGTCCTTCACGTCCTTCTCGATGCGCGGAGCCACCAGCTCGTCGAAGAGGTTCCTGGCGGTCAGGGGCGGCTCGGAGCCCTCGGCGGCGCGGTACGACACGTAGGGCCGCAGCTTGAAGCCCGTCAGGTCTGGCACCACGAACTCGGGCACCATCTCCTTGACGAGGAGGAATTTCTTGTTGCGGGTGAGCACTCCCAGCTTCTTGGCCCCGCGGCCTTTGTTGTAGCTCCGGGGGCCGCGCTTGCTCGTGAACGGCGACACGCGGTCGGCGCCGCGCACCAGCCCGCGGACCAGCTGGGTCAGCAGCCCCATGGCGGGCACCGAGGGCTCAGCAGGGCCCAGAGAGCACCGGGGGAGGCTCAGGCGAGGCGGAATCGGTCCCTGAGAGCACCGAGACCACCCCAAACCGCGCCGGGGCCGCGTCCCCTTCACGACCCGGAGCACCCCCCAACA
>VWZU01002038.1:173408-195548 GCA_013397095.1 Sterrhoptilus dennistouni
TTATTTCCTCCTAGGTCACAACTCTCCCCAACTCTCTGGTCGGGAACACCGTCCCTCGCCAGAGGATGAGGAAAAGGGCAAAGGTTTTATCTCTGGCTAAAAGGTACTGGGGACTTCGTTAAAGGGAAAATTCACATCATGGAATCTGGTTTGGGTTTTTGTTTGTGGGGTGGAACTTATCCCTAGCAGAGCCCTTCTCTGTAGTTGTTGGTTTTTCCCAGTCCTGTCAGCTGTGGCTCAGCTGGGAGCTTTGCTGAGCTGGGATGGTTTTGGTGAGGAAAGGCAGGAGGGTGGAATTAGTTATTTTTACCTAATTGATAATGTCTAACTTGAGATGGTGAATTTTATATTATATTTATATTCTTATTTAACATTTCCTATTAGTACAAATTTAATATTTCTTATTTATACAAATGAGGGAACATCCTGAACTTCCATTTTCCTTTGTAGGATTCTGCGTATTAAGAAGGAGTGTCCAACTCTGCAGAGGAAAGAACCTCCTCCTTCTTTGCTCGAGGCAGATCTGACTGAATTTGATGTCAAGAATTCCCACTTGCCATCAGAAGTCCTGTACATGCTTAAAAATGTCAGGTAAAGTTAAATGGAAAGAGAAATTCAGAGCTTGGTTTTGATGGATGTTCAAGTAATGTAAATATTTGACAGTTTGTGTCAAATCTCAGGTTTTACAATTGCATGGTCAGAATCCTGAGGGAGTTGATTGAAATTCATCTGAGCATAAGGACAGAATAAATGACTTTGAATTTTCTAGAAACGTTAAGAAAATAGTTGAGATTTTTAAAAAAATTAAAAAAAGAGTTGGGGAAAAAAGGAAGTAGGTTAGTTGCTTCAGTTTGGGAATAGTGCTAATAAAGTTGTTCCAACATGAACAGATTTAGTGCATCTTAAAACTTCTGTTTAGGCTGTATCAGACATTTTTTTTTTTTGTACAGAAAAGATTCATAATTGGTAGATGTTAATTGGATACCATATTGACAGCTCCCTGGGCTGCAGAATCTTTTACTTCTCTGCCTGAAAAGGTTGCAAATAAATCAAAGCCAACTTAATCCCCACAGCTCTTTGGCAGACCAAGAAGAAGGGATGGTCTTTGTGCCCCTTCAGCAAGGGGTTAAATTTGCTGACACAGCAGAGAGGAGGAGACCTTCCAATCTGTAATTTTGGTTTTGCTTGTGGATGTTCATTTTTCCTCCCACTTGTGATATAATGTAGTCCTGAAGGTGATATATTCTCAAATAAAAATGCTGTGTCAGTCATCTGAACTTACTGCTGTGGAATTACGATTAATTGATATTACAGGAGGATTTGATGGATTGATCCTGATAAATGGGAGCTGTTGGAGCTCTCTGCAGAGTGATCAGGGGTGAATCCCATATTTCTCTCTGCCTGGCAGTGACTGACTGGAGTCCAGGTGCATGTTACCTGCAGGAGATGGAATATTCCAAACTTGCAATTACATGCAGATGACAGGAGCTTTTCCTCTTTTCAGTATTTCTCCTGTGTCCTGCTCTAAAAGGGGAAGTTTCCTGGGTAACTTTTCTCACGGAGTGTGTATATCTGGCACGTTTTTATTTTTTATTCTCCTCCACAGGCCATGCTGGTGTTTGCTGGAGGACGTTTGGCTCTACTTCCTTCTGAGCCTGCATTCCTGGGAGGGCTCCTCTAAAGGAGCTACAACATTTAGAATTCTGTGTTTCATGCTGCTCTTGCACCTTATTTTGGGGAGCTCCTTGAGGCTCCTTCCCTGCAGCCACTCTGGGCTTCCTCCGCTCCTCACACCTGGGGCTTTGCTGATTTAGGAAAGATTTCCAAGGGCTGCTGTGATGATTTCAGGTTTTCCCTTTGCATTTTCTTTGCTGCAGGGTCCTGGGGCACTTTGAGAAGCCCCTGTTCCTGGAGCTGTGCAAACACATGTTCTTTGTGCAGCTGCACGAGGGCGAGTACATCTTCCGTCCCGGGCAGCCCGACAACAGCATCTACGTGGTGCAGGATGGAAAGCTGGAAGTCTGCATCCAAGAAAGTGTAAGAATCCACTGCTCTGCACATCCTGAGAGAAATCTGTTGGCACAGCAGAAAGGCTGGGCATGAATCATTAAGCATTGATTAAAGTTAGACACTGTGAATCACGGTGGTTTAGGAGGGATTAATCCCAGCTCTTCGGGGCCGTGGCATTTGTTAAAGATCAAGGTTTGCAAGCTCCGGTCTCTGGTGTCTCAGGTGAGGGAGCAGAGCACAAAGCTGATGAGGCAGCTGGAAATATCCTCATGCAGGAGATGCAGGAGTTACTGAGGGAAGACAGGGTGCAATGTGGGCTTGGAAAAAACATTCGCCTTTGGAAAGGTCGTTATAGAAAGTATTTGGGTGCAGAGATCAGGAGAGACCAAGCTCAGCTCAGAATAGTCCAGCAGGGGTCAGTGGGTTTGTCTGGGTGGTGGAAGAGTCAGATTCACTTTTTAGGGGAAAAAAGATGATTGGTTGTTTTCCATGTGAGCCTTAAAATGTTGAGCACCAGTCCTTGTGATTCCTTCTGCCAAGTTAAATTTTTAATTTTTTACCTTATTCCTGACTGAACTTACAGTTTAACTTTTGGATGTCAGCAGTTTTCCAGTGGCTGAAAGTTTAGTGGGCTTGGAAATTGTATCAAATTTGCTGATTTTTGTGTATTTTTACATTTTGCTGCTCCTGTTTTGTACAAGCTGAGTAATCCCTCAGTAAAGGGAGCTCGTTCTGCCTCTGGGTGAAGGCAGCTTTGTTTTGTTGATGTTACATAGCAAAGACAAGGGGATCACAACATCCCTGGGGAAAACTGGCTCATTATATTATCTTATTATTTTAATTTATCACTTTTAGAACTGGTTTAAAAGTCTGCGATTGGAATTAGCACATTTCCATCGGAGCAGAGAGGAAAAGCAGCATCCAGGCTTTCTGAAATGCTCCAAGTTGGCCAAAATGCAGCTGTGAGAGAGCCTGTAACAATGCTGTGTGTGTGTGTGCTTGCAGGATGGAACAGAGGTGGTGGTGAAGGAGGTGCTGGCAGGGGACAGCGTGCACAGCCTGCTGAGCATCCTCGATGTCATCACGGTGAGTTCTGCGAGGGGCACATTCCTCCTTCCCAGGGGAAACAGGCCTTGAGCATTCCTGGGAAAGAAGCAGAATGCAAAATGGTTTTTTTGGATGAATTCTCCTCCTCCCAGGCTTTTGCAGGTGTAAAGCTGAGCTTTGTGGTGTTGGAGGGTGGTTGTGAAATGCGTGCTTGAGTGGTTTCTTCTGATTAGCGGGAGGATTTAAATGATCTCTTTGTGTTTGGAAAACTGGGATTACAGTTTGACTTGCTCAAATCACAACTCGGGCAGGAGCAGGACCAGGCTGGGGCCCAGCAGTCTAGGCCTTTACATGTTTGATATGTTGCTTAATGAATTTGTTTTTATTTAGTCTAACGAGAATAAATCTGACAGTTGTTAGTACTGTAATTATACTGTGAAACCAGCTGATGGATTTATTTTGTTTTGTAACATCCGTGGTGCTGGTGGCCAGCTGAGGGCTGTGCTCTTTGGCAGGGGCCAGGATGAGCTGAATGCTGATCCTGTTCTGTGCAAAACTGGTGGGTTTTGTTTCAGCTGGAATTATGCTGATGGTTTTGCTGAAATCACTGTAGGAATGCCTAAATGGAAGGTGTTGAATTCCAAATGGAAGATGTTGAATTCCAAATGGAAGATGTTGAATATCTTTGATAATACCCAAACCCTGAAGGTGTTTTCTTGAAGGATTTTGGTAGGATGGGATTTGAGAGGATGAAGATAAATCTAGTCAATAAGTTGTTCGTGTTTGACCTTGTGTGATGTGTCTGCCATGCTTGGTTGTCTCTGTCCATCAAAAGGTTCATCACTGCTGTCTGTGTGAGTAGTTAAAGGATTCTCTGAAATTCTTTATCACTTCCAAAAGCAGACATACCCCTCTGTATCCACATTATCTGTAAATCTATATTACATATATCTGTAGTTCCCATAAAACCCATCAACAATGATAACATGTTTTAAGCTTAGTCACAGTTTTCCCTGTAGAAAGGGAATCATTTGGGCTGTACAAGTCTAGTTCTTGCTGTCAAATTCACAATATGTTTGTAAATCCATGTTAGTACCTTTGGCCTTGTTACTTCCACCAGTAAATTTTCTTCATGACTGTTCTAAACAGCAGGGCCATTGTAAAGGAACATGAGCACCAGTCATGCTCTTGCTTGTTCAAAAGGAATATGAGAAAAGAGATCCTTGTATAGCAGTGCTTTATGGCTTTGTTTTCTAAAAAAGTGCTTGCCATTCTTTTTTGTCTTTTTTTCATTTTTAATTCTCATTCTGTCATTTTTTTTTTCTATTTCTCATTAGTTATAACACCGGTAAGTAAAAAAATATAAAAGTGATTGAAAGCGTGCTGAGCAGAGTTAGCAGTCTGCAGAAGAATGTGTAATGAAAAAAACCTTGAAATATTTTTTTGCTAAACTTGTTCTCATTTATTTTTACAACTCTTTTGTTCCTCACTTCCCAGCTCATGAACTGCTTGTTTCATTGCTGTTTTTTTCCTCTTCCTTGTGTTTCTTGCAGACTTTAGGTAGAGGAGTAGCATGAAAGTAGGCAAGGGGAGAGGAAGAAGCATTGGATCAAAATAGAGGAGACCCCTCAGTGTCATCCCAAATCGGTGGGGGAGTCTTGGAACATCCTTACAGATACCAAAACCTGAATTAGATTTCACTGCACCACCAAACTCATGGCTCTGATGTGAAGGAAGGGTGTGTTCAGAGAGGATTCCAGTCTGAACTGGATTTGTGATTTTTTTTTTTTTNCTTGTTCAGAGAGGATTTGTGATATTTTTGACTGATTTTGCAGCATGTGGTGTCAGGCTGGTCTCTCACTTGGTTGGGACTTTTGAAGAAAGTTGAGGTTACTGCAAGAAGTGACAAGATCTTCTTGGTGGACTTAAAAGAAAGGTCACACCAGAGGAGCTTTTCTAATTGAATCTTTCAGCTTTTAAACTGAGAAGTCCCTTTAGTTCTGCTAAATCCAAAGGTGGCAGCTGTGGCTGAGCCTCCACTAATTCTGAGAGCAGAGCAATGCTGCTTCCTGCAGATTCTGAGGAGAAACTGGAAGCTTTTGAATCCAAGAATCTGCAGGCTCTTTCCTGGTATTCTAGAACAATTCTGAGGTGCAGTTAATGGCTCTGACTTTGAATCTGCCTCAAATACCAAAGAAATCTTTGAGCTGAGCCTTGTTGATGTCTCTGTTTTCAGCAGCTCTTGCTGAGAGCTCGTGTGTGCAGCCAGAGCTTTTCCCTGAACTGTCAGTGCTCGTCCAGAGTGGAGTGGTCCAGCAGAGATGTGATGCTGATTGCTGGAGATTTGGGGGTCACTCTGCTCTTGTCCTCCATGTGGAGGTGCTCTTAGGAAAACAAAAGGCCTTGTGGCATGGTTGGAATAAGAAAGTTGAAAAAAGAAGAGGCTGCGAGGGATGTTGATCAAATGGCAGTGATTGAAGAGGGGGGAAAAAATGAAAGTCAGGATTAAAAGTAGCTGGAAAAACGCTTGGATAAAGGTGAGCCTGCAGGGCTGACAAGATAGATGGGGTTATAAAGAAGTGATCAATGGCTGCAAAAGCTTTGGGTGCAGCATTGTTCATGTAGAGGATGTCAGGAAGGAGCAGAGGAAGACAAAACCCAGCCACGGAAATAGGGAGAATGTGCCAGATTTTCTAGTCCAAAAAGGAGCTACCACTGCAGGTGGGAGATTGTGAAACATCTGTGTCTCTTGCAGCAGATTTCTTGACCAGACTTGATTGGATTTGGCCATAAGCTGTCAGCTCCTGCTTGGAGGTGATGCCTCAGCTCTTGGAAGGAGACAGAAGTAAATAGTTACCTGCCCTGAGAACAAGAAGTTCTCTGTTGAAAAAAAAAAAACAACCAAAAAACCAAAAAAACCTGTTTCATAACTGATTATAACTTAACTGTTCTTGTCATCTCAGTGTGTGATTGCAAAATAGTATAATTTGAGCATAGTATTCTCCCTGTGCTGCTCACAACATTAGATGTGAGAGAAGTGACAATTGTGGAACATTTCCTCCTCTGACAGCTCTTGCATGTCCCAGCCCCATTAGCCTCGGTGTTGGCCCTTTCAGAAGAGCTGCTCTCATGCAGGGATTTCAAAGAGGCCAAAATTATATGCTGAGAATTTGGAGAAATGGGCTGTTCTTTGGAGGAGAAGGCTTCTCCATCATTATCTGTTATTATCCTAAAGCTGTTTTTCTGAGGGTTATCTGCACTTTCCAGAAAAACCTCAAACACTTCACTGGGCAGATCAGAGTTCTGGGATAGCCAGGGCTCAGTTTGCTCTTTGGAATAACTCATGAAACTCCATTAAACTTGATGCTTATCTTTGTCCAGCAACTAAAGATTTAATAATTTCCTTAGTTTTTTACTACATATTTGCTGTAGAGATGGATAGGAAATGCAGTTGATGGCAGATGCAGTGTTTAAAAACAGACTATAGACATTTTCTTTAACATGTAAGTGAAAATTAAGTCCAAATTAATTCTTCATGTAAAGCCACACTTCAAACTGGCCTGTAAAAGAGGATTGTTGCATTTATTTTTGGGTACAGCCAAAGCACAGAAATGTTACTTGTTAATTTCTTTACTTAATTAGAAGAAACTTGGGGAAACAGAGGACACTGGCAGCTTTGCACTGTAGGTCAGAGATGTTTAAAATTTCAGATCCCTCAGGAACTCGAAAATCAAGGCTATTAATATCATCCCCAGATTTTATAAAAAGGTCAGCTGAAGTTGGTGTAATTAAAAAATTGGTTCCAATTAATTTAATTTAATTTTAGAGTCTGCTTCATGGTGCCTTCCAGACCAGCAGGCAGACAGAGCTGCAGCTTTATTTTTCTAGGGTGATTAGAAAAAGTCTCTTTGTTTGGTTTTGCTGGGTTCTTCAGGCAGGAATTCCTTCAGTGTGGTTGTGTTGAGTTTTCTGATGCTCCGCATGTCTTGCAGGCAGTTTGGTTTGTAATCAGCATTTAACATCTGTGTGTCAGTGTTGGGAAAAAGGTGCCTTCTGTTACTCAGGAGGGGGAAAGCTGCTGGAGCTGTGAGTGCTGTTAAAATAGAAACTCCATTTCTTCCTTTGCTCCTGCTCTGTGCTGTAAAAAGGCTCATTTTATCTTATAAATACTGTGTAAATCAATATTTGATGGATTGGTAAATTAATTTATGAGTTAGAGATGTTGTTTCCAGCATTTATTAAGTGGATAAAAGGGGCATTGTCTGTCTGTCTTTTTATCCAAATGTTTGGCAGTAGATTATTGTTAAAAGCTATTTAAAGGGGAGAATTTGAAGGGGAGAATCCAAGCCCAAAGGCTTGCCTTCCAGTGTGAAAAAATCTCTGTATTCTACCCACTTTTCATTTGTTTGTTAGTTCTCCATCTGTTCTTTGAGCAGGATGGTCTAGACTCACTTTTATCTCCAGTAAAGAGAAGCTGTTTGGCTTTGTCACATGGAATATTTTATATATATATATATATATGAAAAAATATGTGTATATATCTTGAAACACAAGAAGTCTGCCTGTCTTTTGTCTTTCTCCATTATGTCTGTAATTACTGTTCAATTTTGTTGTGTTTTTCACTGTTTGTGTGAGTCTGGGGTTGTTTTTGCAGCAAATGGCTTGGTTGTCAGTACAGATAATAAAATCAACAAACCCTCTTTTCTCTGCAGCCTGGACCAGCTGGGATTTCAAACACTTCTGGAGGCTGGCTCTGTAATAAAATTGTATCAGAGCTGAGAGCCTGGCACTTCCCTCAACCTGATCCAACTCCCTGGAGCTCTCATTTCCCTGCCCCTGTCTTTAATGCAGGTGTGAATTCACCCTTGTGGTCATGGAGCACCAGCTCAAGGCTTTTTTTGTGGTCTGTCAGCCACAGGCAGCAGCAAAACAGGAATTTGGGAAGAATTGGATTGGATAATTGATGGATTAACCCCGTGTGTCTGGAACTTTCTCTTAGGGTCACCCTGCTCCCTATAAAACTGTCTCAGCTCGAGCAGCCACTCCATCCACAATACTGAGGCTTCCAGCCAGTGCCTTCCAGGGTGTGTTCCAGAAATACCCTGAAACCCTCGTCAGAGTGGTGCAGGTAGGTACATCTAAGAGGGAAGGGGGAACCACCCTCATTTCCAGGTCACAGGAGGATGTTTAGAGGCTCAGCAAGCTCATCCTTTGGTAGATACAGAATTTCTCAGCTCAGCTTATCAAGATTTGGGCTTGTTCTCCTGGCTGTTGTGCCCTGGACGTAATAATCCAGCATTATCACAACAGGAAAAATAATTTATGTATCTCTCTATCTCCATTAATTGAGTTTCTGCCTGTGGTACCCTCATCAATCAGCCAGACCTGCAGTGTGAGTCTGTTGGTCCTTGGGGAGTAGAAAGGTGCTGGTATGAGCTCTGCAGCTTGGGGTGCACCAGGAGGGCTCCAGGAGGGCTGAGAGTCATGAACACACTGTCCCATGTCCTGAAACAGGACTGCTGCACCCTCAGGAGCTGTTTGGTGAGGGCTGATGCTTTGTAAGAGTCACAAAATTCAGAGTGACGTGTGAGTTTTCACTTTAGAATCCTCTGTCAGCACCTGAGGGAAGAGCTGTGCCTTGTGTCAGTTCTGTGTTACCTTCTGTTGCTTTGCAGGGGCTCAGACAGCTCTCAGGTGAGCATCTCCTGCAGGTGGGAGGTGCTGCAGGGGTCAGGATTAAGGATTTCCAGGGGTCTGCCTTGTCCCACTGGTGTGGCAGCCACAGGGTGACCCCACGAGTTGGTCTGGGCTGTCCTTTTGCTTCACCATCACTTCTGAATCTGTTTGTCCTTGCAAACTCTTCTGGTCTCTGGATGATTTATGAGCAGCACACGAACCTCCTCATTCTGCTGGTTGGAGGAGAACAGATCATTAACACCAAATGAATTTGCTTTGTGAGAGCTGATACAAAGGAGAGGATGGCTCAGGAGTGGGAATCAGAAGGTGCCACTGATCCCTGTGTTAGGTTTGAATGCTTGTGGGGCAGTGGAACAGCTTCTCTATGGGGAGAGCTGGGATAATTTTTTTAATGAGCAAAATTGGAACCAAGTACTTCTATTTCAAGACACTTTTATTACTGGTATTTACAGAAAACAAAAAGCATTTGGTGTTTGGGAGTAAAACTTGGGATTCTCGTGCCATCAAATGATGGTGAAGTCATTGGCAAGTCATTTGAATCTCTCTCTGTCTCAATTTATCAGCTGCTAAAAGGAATTTCAGCTTAGGGTACAGTCTGTATTTTATAGAATGCATTCAGGTACTCTGGTGCATGGTTGTGTCTAAATGCCAGAACGAGTGTGGGAGAATGCTAAATCCATTGCTATTGCTTCTTCCTTCCCTGTTTGCAGATCATCATGGTGAGGCTGCAGAGGGTGACATTCCTGGCCTTGCACAACTACCTGGGGCTGACCACGGAGCTCTTCAGCTGTGTGAGTTTGGCAGGCAGGCCCTCAGCTCTCCTGGCAGGGCACACACAGAGCTCTGCCTCCTTCCAGAAGGTCATAAAGCAAATGCTACGTATTAATTTCATAATGACAGTGCTTGAGGGCTGAGGCACTTGTATAACCAGCCCGTAAAACCCAGCCTACACTGATGCCTGGGGAATTGGTGGGGAGGCTTCAACTTCCCAAGTGCATCATTCCAGAGTGATGTGTGTGCTCTGCTCCCTGCTTCAGCAGTTCTGCTGTTTGCTAATGATGTCACCTCTGCCTGGGGCAGTGGGAAAAATGCTGCACTGTGGTGGCAGAGGGTCAGGGTGGGAGTCCCCAGACCCTGCTGGGGTGCACTGAGGGAGCTGCAGATCCCAGGGCAAGCCACTCTTGGGGTCTGGGATTGATCACCACAAACCTGAGCAGTACCTGGGGGTCTGTGCAGGCTCCAGGGTGGTGGAACACACATATCAGGGGGTGGCTGATGTTTGTTTGTCCCCTTGGTGCTCCCAGCAGAGCCAGGGCATCCCCCTGATCTCCGTGAGCAGCGTCACCTCCGGAGGCAGCGCCGGCAAGGCAGGGAAGAGACAAATGTCCAGTGCTTTGGAGGAGGATCGTGGAGAGAAGCTGGAAAAGTCTGGGGAAGGACTGGAAATGGGTAATGCATGGAGGAGCTGTCCTCTGGCATCTTCTGTAATTTTTGTATTAAATCACTGATCACTAAATTACAGAATCCCTGACTGGTTTGGGTTGGGAGGGACCTTAAAGCTCACCCAGTGCCACCCCTGCCATGACAGGGACACCTCCCACTGTCCCAGGCTGCTCCAAGCCCCATCCACCCTGGCCCTGGACACTTCCAGAGATCCAGGGGCAGCCAAAGCTTCTCTGGGCACCCTGTGCCAGGCCCCCAATACCATTAATAGTAAAGAATTTCCTCCCCAAATCCAGTCTAACCCTGCCCTCCTTCATCCTGAGGCCATTCCCCTGTGTCCTTTCACTACATTTGATCCACTGTTGATATCACTGCTATTGATCAGAGGGTTTTATCAGGGTAGTTAAGGATTGTCTTAGATTAATTTCAGGTTTGAAGCTGTTAGATAGTCCTTAGCTTCAATGGGGAAATATTACTGTGTTCTTAATGATATTGAGAGATTAAGGAAAGGGGAAAAATGACTCCTCATTTTGAATGCACAGAGGGAGTTGGGAAAATTCAGCACTCCAGACACCAGCAGAAGAATTGCTGGATAATGTGTCTTTTCAGCCTGAAGACTCAGTACTGAAGGTAAAGCCAGGAAAATAGATGGAGTTGGATTTTGCCTCTGCAGATGGAAAAAAAGTATTTAAATCAAAACCAGGAAAAAGGTTTAAACTACATTTAATGTCAGTGTGTTTCAGAATCTTTTAGTCAGCCTTTAATAGTGGGTAGTTAAACATTTTTGTTAGTGAAACTTACTTTATTAGGGGATACCTGTGTTTACAGCATTGGCTTTTAAATTTCAGATATGTTGAGGATTCCTGGTACAGAAAACTCTGAGCATATTTTCAGAAGAAGCCTTTCATCACCTCCCTATGCAGGGTCTACAGAGAATTCTAGTAAGTAGTGCTTGGCAGAATTATGTGAAATATGTGATTTATCTAATCATGGAGGAAGCTACATAGTCTCTGGAGTGCTGGGCTAGATAATTTCCCTGTTTATGGTGGATTATCATCTTGCAGTCCTGTTCATGGTAGATAATCATCTTGCAGTGGTGCTGCTGCTTCCTAACTCACTGGTCAAAAAATTATTTAGTAACAAATGGACTATATTCCCTTGCTGTCATTATCAGCAATGGGGAAACATAATTTGGCTTCCAGGACCTGCAAATGAGGAGCTTTATTAATTGATATTACTGAATCAAGCTGAATTATGATGATAGGCCATCATCTTTCATATAAAAGATGACACATGTTTCTTGCTTGGCTGATTGTCCCAAAAAGCACATTCCATGGCTTTGCTGCTTTTAGAGGGATGTTCTTTAGAGTGGATAATAAAGGTGATGGATCATGGGATGCTCTGAGGAGACAGTTATGAGGCTGGGCTGGTTTGATGCTGCAGCATCATTTTGGGAGAACTTTAGTTACTCCACTGTAGATATTTTCCTCTGGGCCTGGTGTTTAGGGCAGCTTTGTGTTCCAAGGTGGAGAAACTGGAGTTCTTGTGGGAATCACAGAACACAGGCGCCTGTCTCTGTTATATGAGAAATAAATTGAGCTCTGTGAGGGAATTCCAAGGTCATGCTCAGGTCCTGTTAATAGAGAAATGTTTAATCTATTAAACAGTGGAATAAAGGTGCCCTGGGTATTTTAGAGGATGCTTTTATTGCTCACTTTGGCTATTAAATGATTTAGGGGAAAGGAACATACTGTGAGGGGTTGAAGAGCTTGGAGACAAGGAGGAAAGAGGGAGCCCTGAGCACTGAGAGCTTTCCCCAGGGAAAGGTTTGTGTCACTTTTTGCTGCCACAGGGAGTTGCTGATGTGCACAGAGGAGAGCACTGGGGAGTTTCTTCAATTTTAACACTGGAGGGCTGATTTGTTTCCTCTCCAGTTCCTGCTGGGTAAATATAGAGGGTCTCACTTAGATTTTTTTGTGGTTTCTGTGTTACTCTCCAGAGGGGTGGATGTGATGGAGAAGTAGGATTTTGGCTGGGGTAAGGAGATCATCTTTCTAAGCCAGGGAGACAAATAAAGAGAAAATACTGACTGACCCACACAAGACTTGGCTTGATTTTCACATGTGTGAGGTTGTTTTACACTAGGAATTACAAAATGCACCAGCAGACTTGATTCAGTGGTAAATTGGTTAATCCTTGCCCTGACCACAACTCCTTAAATGAAGGAGTTCAGTGAACTCTGCCTGTGCAGCCCTGTGACATTCTCAGGGACAGTCCTTGTGTGTTTTTAGGAGCTTTAATGTGGAAGGATCCCTGCAAACTTCTCAGTGGAGATGTCCATTTGTCCTTCTTTTCTCCTTTTATGTATCATAAAAGTTATGCCAGGGTACACAGAGCTTAGCAGAGAGAGCAAATTAATTTTTACTGACAGAAGGAGCATATCTAATTGGGTAATTATGATTTGCCTCAGGTAACAGAGCTGATTTCTTCTCACTGTTTAACTTGCACAGAGACTGTCTTGATGTCTGCGATGAAAAGATCAAGATCTTGCTTCAGATTCTCTTCCACTGCTTCCTGTGTGTTCAGATTCCATGGAATATTGATTATGTTTGTTATTAATTCAGAGAGGGGAGAACCGTTGGAGTCATACAAGTGCTGTTATCTCAACATCTCCTTGATTTGCTTGTTGTTAGAATTGATAAACGCTGCTAAAAACTGCTTTGGGAGAAAACACTTTGGCCTCAGTTGTTCCTGGGCTTGGCTGAAATTCGTTTATTGGGTTTTGTTTTTTTTTTTGTGTAGTTATCTAACTTGAAACATAGCAGTTGTGTGGATGGGGGAATAGGATTCTGCCAGCTCAAGCTACTTTGCTTTATAATTGTACTAACTTTGTGTGGAGAAATATAGAATTAATTCATTGAAGCATCTGGGCTGGGGGGGACGACAGAGAAATTAGAAAGCAAAAAAATAAAACAGCAGGTCCTTTTGGATGTAACAGCTTCACCTCTTCATTGTCCCCTGGAAGTAAATCTTCCTAATCCTATTTTTAAGGTTAAGCAGCGGTTATTCTTTATTATTTTGGTGGTTTTTTTTCCCCCCAATAATTGGTGATGGTGCCTTTCCCCCAAAACCCTGACATGTCTCACACGTGGGACTGGCAGAACTCAGCAGCAACTTGGATTTAAAAAAAAAAGCGAAAATGTAAGAAAAATGTAGTGACTGAAGGCAAAAGGTATAAGGAAGAAAATGTAAACTTATCTGAATAGTTTATTTTGGAGATATATTAGGCATAGAAATAAGATTGAAATTTATTACAGATTTATTAGTTAAAGGAAATTGCAATTTCTGCATGATTTTTAAACAGCTCTGTAAATCTTCAGGGCACCGTGACTTCCAAGGATGGAGAACTGAATAGAAAATATGCTTAATTTTTCCAAAAAGGCTTTTAAAAGAAATAAGATTTCTTCAGCAGATCCCACCTTTGCTATGAACCCATCAACATCCAGAAGGAGCAATAGATCAGCTCAGAGGATGAGCTGCTCTCACAAATGAGGAAACTGGCCCCTGAAACTTAATGTTCATCCTATGAAGGATTTCATGGATTTGTAGAGTGTGGAAAATAAGATTTAACAGCTGATATGAACCATCAGCAGCATCACCTCAGGCAGTTTTGCAGAAAGGCATAAAAAAACACCTCAAAGTTTGAAGTTATCAGGAGTTCCCTCTCTGCAGTGCTCTGCCAACTCTCAGTGGACAAAAAGCCCCCAAAAAACCTTCACATAATGAAGGTACTCTGTACGAGGGTGGATGTGGGAATTCTGGGATGTGTTGTCCACCCAAATTCAGATGGGAAGATTTAAAGTTCCAAGTCAAAAGGAACTGGGAAATAATGGGAAAATGAAGATGCCACTTGCTAAAGCTGCTCAGTTTGGTGTGTTACCTGCTGTTCCTGAGAACCTGCAGTACAGGAGGTGCTCAGAGCAGGATTTTTTGTCTCGTTTCAGACAATTCCAGCAGTGCCAAGTCTGACATGGACATGGCCTACGAGAGGGCCAGGGTGCACCTCGTCCCCGAGGACGGCGCCGGCAGCCCCAGCGTGGCCAAGGTGGGTCTGCTCCTTCCCCAGAGCCCAGCCTGCTCCTGCCCTCCCTCCTCACTTCCTTCTGCTTGGAGCCTTTCTGAGGTTTTCTTCCTTCTTTCAAAACTCTGCCCTTGCAGCTCTGTATGAGTGGTTTTATAGGATCCCCGAATATTTTGGGTTGGAAGGGAGCTTTGGAGCCAGTTGGTCCAATGCCCCAGGGACACTTTTCTCTACACCCTCCAGCCTGGCCTTGAGTGGTTTTGTTTTTTAACTTCTAGGTGATAAGCAGATTTTTGTGTCTTATTGTTTTTTAACTTATGGGTGATAACCAGAGTTTTTGGTCTTTCAGTAGATTTTAGTGGCTGTCAAGTCATTTTATTGTGCATCTTGAAATTCTACAGAGGTTCCCTTGGTGAGCAATGGGAAAGCACTGCTGCAATTTTTTATGTGTTTTCTTCCCCTGACTCATGAAATGGATTATTTGGATTTGTCAGGCCATGCTTTATTTGTGAGAGGTACTTTACAGCAAGGAATTAAAAACTTGTATCAGTTGTAGGTCTCCAGTCATTATTTATAAATCTGTTTTTATTTTTTGTGGTCTGCTTTTTTACGAATACTGACCTGGAAGTTAAGAGGACAAAAACACTTGTGAATTATAAAACTGCAACTTAAAATCTGGGATTAAACTGTTGCTCACTGTGACCTTGACAGACATTTTATCTTTTCCTCCATCTTTGTGTACACGGTTGATAAAGTTTTAGTTCCATCAAGCTGGCAATGGCCCAGTTTCTGAAGTCTCTAATTCCTTCCCTTTCGCAAGCTGTGATGAGTAACTTTGTTTGATTCAAGTGTCAGGCTGTGCAGAAAAATAGAGGATAATGAAGTTAGCAAGCTGTTGCTTTTTTGGAAAACCTAGATTTCTTTTTTTTTTTTGCAGACCACCGATTGTGGTGGGTAGAGAATGCAGACGATAAAGGCAAATTTTGGCCAGGCAGGTGCCAATTTTGATGGTTAAACTGATCCTTGGTGTGTTTTCTTCTCTCTGCAGTCGATATTGAAGAAGACTGTGACAGTGACAGAAACCCCTTCAGCAGTTTTCCATTACAGTGCTGTGCAGGACTCCTGTAACAGCAAACACACTGATGCCATCGTGGAAGCAGCAAAGAAAGACCTCTCAACCCTGATGAAACTTGATGTGAGTAAATTGCAAGGGGAACTGGCTTTGCTTCTGCTTTTCATCTCATTCTGCCAGGAACTGAAGAGTGGATTTGTCTCCTCAGCGTGCTGGAGATGGGTTGGATGTTTTATTCAACAGTCTGTTAAAGTCATTAGAAGGGCTGAAATAAATTTGAATTATTTTGCCATTTCAACAGACCGGGCTGGAATGCAGTGCATGAATCTTCCTTCCCTCTCTGTGTGCAGAGTCAGCCCTGCAAGCAGCATGTGTGCAATTCCTGCCACCTCATTCTGTGTGTGGGAAGTTACCTGGAAGTCCAGGTGATTGCTGAATCCAGGAATCCTGGTGGCTCTGCATCCCAGGGAGTTGTTTGGCTTTGGAATTTTGTCCCTGTGCTTGCCCAGGGCAGCATCTCCCAGCTGGGTCCTGTGCCTGTGGGTCCTGATCCCTGCTGAGCCTCTTGGTGTTGTAACCAGGGTTGAAAATGGTTGTTTTCATCATTCCAGCTGCATTTCATTACAGAGGTGTGTCTGTTCATGGGGATAATCAGACAGTTTGGGAAAGCTCTGCATCTGTCTCAGTCAGCCACAGACATCCTTGGCTTGTTCCAGCCTTTTTCTGCAATAATTCCAGTCTGCTGCTGCTGCCAGAGGCTGGGCACAGCTGCTGCACCTCCTCCCCTGCCTTCAGAGCTGTCACCAAACAACAGTTGCTAGAACTTAAAAGGTTTTACTTCTAGATTTTTAGCATTGCCTCCTGGCTTCCAAAATTATTCCCCTTGCAGCTTCAAAAATCCCTGTCAGGGGCTTTCAGCTCCCAGTTGTGATGCTCGAGGTGCCTGTTCCAGGAGCCTTACCTGTCTCATTATGTTAATTTTCAGGTTTTTTTCAGGCATTTGTATCCTCATGAAAGGCTATAGAATATTTTAGAATAAATTCTTGTTGCAGAAGAAGTAAAGTAGGACTTTCATCTATTCTGTTCTTGATCCAGATCTGTTCTTATCAGATCATAAGCAAAAAAAATTCAAGATTACTGAGGCTCCTGGTTCCAGCACGTTTCTTTTAGTCTAGAATAAATTTCTCCGTAATTACCAAGTAGCAATTTAGAGATAATTTCAAAGTGTCCTTAAAATGCAGCACCTAACAGGCAAAGTTTGTAACATAAAGATTTCAATAATGATGAAATAAAGTAGGATTTTCAAGCACCTGAGTTTTTCACAAGCAAATTAGAATCTGCTGGGATGTGGCCAAATGCCAGAAATGTCATTGAAAGCTCAATTTTTCTTTTTCCATGTAGGAATAGCAAAAGCTGATTCTTCCAAAGGCAGTGCAAGAAGAATTTTACTGAGTACAAAATATTTGTGTTCAATGCTGGTGACATGAAAGAAAATGAATTCTTGTAAGCTCTTCTCTTAAAAAAGCAAGATCTTTCTTAGCTGCATGGAAGCATTTTAGGTTGTCATTTTTTCAGAGCAGCCAATTAGAGTGAATAAAATTGAGGTGTTTTGATAACAGATGGTGGGTTTGGGGCTGTTTTTTCATGAGAGATGATAAATGTCTCTAGGAGAGAGGCATTATTTCAAATAGCCTTTAGGTGTCTGACTTCAGAATTTAAATTTTCTTTTTAAGTAATTTGAATTCCTTAGTTCTCTCTCATGAATGGCTTTCAGCCTCATACAGTTTTTGTGTTTTCAGCTTTTTCTGCAGTTACTGTGGGGAGGGTTAAGGCATCTCTTCTTTGTGAGTTACAAGGGAATTTCCTTCAACAAAAATATTATTTGTCCCAGTAAATCATTGCTTTATTTAAATTGTTTATAACTGATTTCACTTCTGTACCATAAACCCCTGCTAATTTGTTACCCAGACATAACCTCTGTTGCTTCTTACATTTGATGTTGTAACTGAATTTATTGAGTTTCTTGCTGCAATCATTTGTTACAGTCATGCAAAGAAAGAAACTTGCTGGGAAATGGAGCTTTTTGGGGTAATGACTTATTTTCCCTAAAAGCTCGTAGCTGGGAAGGGATTTTAACCCAAACCCTGTAACTGTGCAATGCTGAATTTGGATTGAGACAGGATGGATTTTATTTTCCAGCTCTTTTATTGCTTAATGGGGCAGTAATAGCAGAGCAAAAAGAGGATCCCAAGGTCTGCCTGGAGGTCACTGAGTCCCTTCTATGCCTGAGGCAGAATCAGATATTGCTAAGTCATTTCTGGCAGGTTTTTGGCTAAGCTGTTCTTAAAGATCTCCAATGCTGAGGCTCTCACAGCCCTGACTACAATTTATCCCAATACTTAAGTAGTCTTAGGCATGAAGAAAATCTTTGCAGCAATTTTTTTTTTTTTTTGAGCTTGATGCAGCCTGAAAATGCTCTTGATAAGCAGAGCTCATGAGGGAGCTTGTGTTCCCCTGCTGAGAGGTACTTTCAGAGTTACAACTTTGGCTCTAAGAACAGATAATACTATACAACCATAAATGCCTAAATATAGAAAAAAAAAAATTATAGAAATTAGTCGAGTTGCTATTGCTGAACTGAAATATTTTGACAGGTGCTTGTCAGGTTCTCTGCATTGGATATGTTCCCATGAAACAGATTGGCTTTAATAAAACTATTTTTGATGGAAATATGTTCTTTTTATCAGCAGTAGGTGTAAAGAATAATTGTGATTATTTCCCCGGCACTATTTTTTTTTTTTTTTTAAATTATTTTTTCAACCCAAAATGGAAAAATTCCAGCCTGGCAGAACAATTACCCTGGTGGAGTGTTTACATCTCTGCTGTGCTGATTTCCTGCTGGGATGGAGTCGATGACTGGGGTCACATTCTGCTCTTGTGCTCAATTGGTTTTTTCTGTGAGAGCCGGGACTGTGCTCCTCTCTTCAGCCTCACTGAGCCTTGTTTTCTGCCCCCATTCAGGGGTGCTGAGAAAATGTTGGACTTCTGAAGGTTTATACAAAGGCTGGAGAGGAGCTGTGGGCATGGAGGGAAAGGACAAGGAGGAAAAGTCTTAAGCTGAAAGGGGGAAGGCTGGCAGTAGATACTGGGATAAAATTCTTTATTTGAAGCACAGAGTGCCCAGAGCAGCTGTGGCTGCCCCTGGATCCCTGGAAGTGTCCAAGGCCAGACTGGATGAGGCTTGGAGCAGCCTGAGATAGTGCAAGATACCCCTGCCTGGACTGGATGAGCTTTAAGGTCCCTTTGAAACCAAACCAGCCTGTGACTCTCTGATTTGCTGCTTTGGGTGAAAGTTGTGCCAAAGCAAATGTGGATTAAAGCATCAGGGTTAGATCCTGACTGCACATGGGAGCCCAGATTGTGTGGGCAGTTCTCGCAGGTGGAAAGAAAAGTCTCTCCATGTTTGCTTGTCTGTTGTGCACAGAACGATGGTGGTGAAAGCAATGTTTGGATCAAAGGAATTTTTGGGCTCAGCCAGCTCAGCTCCTTGACATTGCAAGGGATTGGGGTCCAAACTGAGGGTGGCTTTTGGGAAGACCCTTTCCTCCCTTTCAGTTGGGATTGAAATTCCCACTTTTCTCTGCCCAAGCACAGGAGTTCATGAGCTTGGAGAAGCTTTTGTTGTCACAGTGTGTATGAAAATCTGCTCTGCAGGTACAGCACAGCCAAGCTGTGTGCCCAGGGCTGGGCTGGGACAAAGCCACTGCTGGATCATCTTGTCCTGTTACTCCATGGTGCAGGGAGTGTCTTCTAGTTTCACTTTTCTTTGAAAGTAACTTCATGTTTTGTGGTTTTCATGCCAGCTGATACAGATCTTTTTTCATTATGGACCTTTTAAAGAATCTGGGGGGAAAACTGATAAATAGAAAATCTTTAAGAATCCAAGTGTGATCAATTAAAATGGATCAAACCTCCTCTTCTACTCTGATGAGTAGAGAAATATACAAATTGGTGCCATGTTTTAAAGAGATTCAAGTACTTGTAACATAGTAACTATTATTCTTACTTGATTTATTTGGGTGCTTCCTCACATTCTGGGACCTTTACCTTTGCACAGAGCAGTAAATTGTATTTCCCACCTCTTTCTTCTCCAGAATCCTGCATTGCTGAATGGCAAAGTGACTCTGCACCAGGTCACTGCTGGCACTGTGCTGTCCAGGCAGGGAGACCAGGTGAGTCTGGCTCAGTCTGAGCCCCTCCAGGAGGTGTTTATACACACTGATGGCAAATTAAACATTCCCAGCTGTCCCTCCATCTCTCCTGGAGGTGAAACACCCCCAGCTCTGCACAAAGAGCTGGTGCTGCAGCCAGAGCCAGAGTGGGAATCTGGTTTGGGTGTTGTCAGCTCTGATGGACCTTGTGGGAAGGAGTGGAGTGTCCCACCCTCCTTCCTCAGGAGCTGTGGGGACTGGGGAGTCTTTTCTCACACCCTGCACTTTGGGCTTTTGTGATGCCACTCAGTTGGCATCACTTTACTTTTTTGCAGTAAAGCTCTCATACAAAACCAATCCAGCATTATTAATTTACAGCAAAATGTGTTTAAGATATAACAAGCTCCATTTATAATAATCTTGGACCTCCTTGGAGGGTGTGGAGTGTCCCACTTTCATCCTTCCTCAGGAGCTGTGGGGCCTGGGGGGTCTTTTCTTACACCCTGAACTTAGGCTTTTTTGTGATGCCACTCAGTTGCAGCAAAGCCCTCATACAAAACCAATCCAGCATTATTCATTTACAGCAAAGTGTGTTTAGGATATAACAAGCTCCATTTATAAGCTTTCTGTGTAAATAGAGGAGCTTAAGCAAAGCAGATGATGGGCAGCTCCAGTTCCATTGCTGGGTTCTGCTTTGCTGACCTGCCATGCCCCCTCATCCTGCAGCTGTGATTCCTCATTATCTCCTCCACTCCCAATCCTGTTGTTATTCCTCGATATCTTGAAGATGCAGCCTTCATTTTTCATAACCACCCCAAAGACAAACCCCATTTCTTAATATTGCGCCTGCTTCGTTTTAAATATTCATAACCTGCTTTTAATAATTCACTATTGTGTCTTATTTTACCACCTAATTGTTCAAAAGCTATAGGGGAGCTTTCTGGGGAAACAGATTGGTGGTGATAGCGCTGTCACTGGGATAATTGCTTTTAAAATCTTGGGGGGGGGGTTTATTAAGCTTTTTTTTTTTTTTTTTTTTTTCCCATTTTCTCCAGGATGTCAATGTTTGCTTTGTGGTCTCGGGGATGCTCCACGTGTACCAGAGGAAGATTGATTCTGAGGAGGACACCTGCCTGTTCATCACCCACCCCGGGGAGCTCGTGGGGCAGCTCGCTGTCCTCACTGGGGAGCCTCTCATCTTCACCATCAAGGCCAACAGGGACTGCAGCTTCCTCTCCATCTCCAAGTCCCATTTCTATGAGTGAGTTCTGCCATTCAAACATACCTATATCTGGGGGTTTTAATGTAGTTTTTTAGATTTTTTTTTTAAATGACTCTTTTGAACAAAGGACCAGGGTAGTGACTGTCCCCCTGTGCTGGCTGCTGGTGGGGGGGCCATACATCAAATCCTGGGTTTAATTTTGGGCCCTTAACTGTAAGAAAGACATTGAGGGGATGGAGAATGTCCAGAGAGCCCCAGGAGAGGCTGAGGGAGCTGGGAAAGGGGCTCAGCCTGGAGAAAAGGAGGCTCAGGGGGGACCTTGTGGCTCTGCACAACTCCCTGACAGGAGGGGACAGCCAGGGGGGTCGGGCTCTGCTCCCAGGGAACAGGGACAGGAGCAGAGGGAATGGCCAGGGAAGGTTCAGGCTGGGTTTTAGGGAAAATTTCTTCACTGAAAGGGTGGTCAGACATGTGAACAGGCTGCTCTGGCAGTGGTGGAGTCACTATCTCTGGAGCTGTTCAAAAAATGTGCGAACAGCTAAGATGTGGCACTTTGTGATATGGTTTAGTGCGCCTGGGGGGATTCAGTTAAAGCTTGGACTTGATGATCTTGGAGGTCTTTTCCAGCTGTGATGATTCCATGATTTTAAATCCCAGTGTTGGATGTCTGTGCTGATGCAGGTGCATCCCTCAGCAAACCATGTTTTGATGAGCTGGGTTTAGGGGCCTGGATGAGCTGTGCTCCCTCTCTCAGGTGGTTTAACTCCAGCAAGAAGCAATTCAGGGAACATGGGAATATTAGATAGTGACATCTTTGTTCAAGTCCTGGAGAGCACTTAACCCAAGGAAGGTAGGGATTATGGCCCAAGATTCAAATACTTCATAATCCAAATATGAAAGTCTGCCCAGATCCTGCAGTTTGCTGGGTTAACTGCTGCTTTGCCAGGCCTTTTCTCTTGGATTCATTTTTCCTTTTTGCTAAAAAACCTTCCCAATTCTATTCCCAGACAGAGCCGGGGAGCTGAGTGTGTTATGAGTGATTGGTCTGGGTGTAACTGTGAGTTTTTAATGCTCACTGATAAAACAGGTTAAAGAATAATTCCCCTGTGCAGGACAAGTTCCTTCCTGGACCTTGGAAGTAGCACCTGACTTGGGACTTAATGCTTAAAGGGGAATATAGGTAATTAAACATCCAGTGTGATGACTGTGGTTAGCCTTGTTGCCAATACTAATGATTAATGCCCTTAATCTATTCCGTGATCCTATCATTTGGAGTTACAATTAGTAATTTGTGTCTAATGCACAATTTCCTTTGATAATCTCCTTTTCCAGCTTCTAGAACGTGACACGAGCACTG
>VWZU01002038.1:195579-251595 GCA_013397095.1 Sterrhoptilus dennistouni
TGTGATGTGGGTGGGGGGGGGGGGTGGGAGGTTATTGTGTTTTTCAGGCCACTGTGATGTTGTCCATAACTTCCTGCCTTCTAAATAATTGCAGTTGTTTGTATTCCTGATCAACTCAAGCCCTGAATCCTCGTTGTGGGGTTTCAGTTTTCCCACCCAGGCAGGAGTGGCTGTGGAGCTGAATGTGCTGTGCTCAGCAGGTGCTGGTTGATGAGCTGTGTTTTTTCCCAGCCTCTGAGGTGCTTGTCAACTCTTTGGCCTAATTTCTGAGAGATGCTTCCCACTTGTGCCATTCCATGTGGTACCAGGCTGTTTCTTCTAAATGGCCTCTTTTTCTCTCTGTCCTTTCCTGCTGTTGTTTTCCTACTTGTTTCTGACTTCAGATTTCATTATGTTGTCTCAGCCAGCCAGGCAGATTCCACCTTTTCCTCCTTTTTCTTTTCTTGGGTTTTTTTTTTTTTTCTTTGCTACTCAGGGCTGGATTCTCTCTCATTTACTGAAGCTCATTTTCCTGAGATTTTTCTTTCTTTCTCAAATACTGAATTACCTCCTGTTTATTCCAGTTTGCCTTTCTGTTGCCATTAACCCCTTACCAGTCAGGGATCAAGACCCATCAATGTATCACCTCATCATCATTTTTGGGTCTTTTCCAAATCTTTCTTTTTCTCCTTTGAAGTCTGTTCTTTCCATTTTACAAGCTCTGTGAAATTGTGCATTTCATTTTCCCAATTTGTCCTGAACCCCAGGTTTTATGGCACTTCTGCTCCTCCTGGGCCCATATTTAAAACTGACATTGGAGAAAGGCTTTGAAAAGCATCAGGTTCCTTCTATTGGCTCATTTTTGCTTTGAACTCTATGAGAAAGAAAAAACTTCGTAATAAAAAGAGGATGTAGTTCTGTTTGCCATTTTTATGTAAATTCTGTGTTCATAATTCCACAATGCTCAGCTTTCTCCTTTGCCTGGAATCTCAAAGGAATTTTTTTTTGTCATAATTTGCTCATTTTTTCTCCTCGCTTAGAGACCAGGTGAAATTTGACAAGAAACTCCTATTATTCTCCAGTATTGCATTCTTCTTTTCCTGTCACGAGTATTTCCTCTTTTCCTCTCCACTGCCCTGGAACAGTCTTATGTGTTTTTTCTCAATAATTAATGAGAGGCTGAAGCAGAAAGCACATAGTCAATGGTTGTCATGAGGAAAAGAGCACAATGATGGGAAGGAGCCTGGGGTGGAGAATTGAGTGTTGGATTAAATCCTTCCCACTAAAACTTCATGGTTTTGTGGTGCTCCCAGGAGTAAATGGCTGTGTGTAGATGCAGAGTGCAGGTGCTGATGGTGTGTTAAATCCAGGGGTAATTCCATGGTGGAATTCCATGGGATGTGCCTGCAGTGCTTTGGAAAACAGGGATCAAGTTGTCACCAGGATCTCCTGAAGGAATAAATTCAGGATCTGTGCTACCAGGGGCTCTCTCACATTTTTCTGCTTCTGAAAATTTCACAGTTTGGAGGCTCAATCGTGTGCACTTGCCAGAGAAGCAGGAATGCTTTCATTTTTATTTGGTCTTGCCAGCTAAGCCGAAAATCCCATTGCAGCCACATCCCCAGGAATATCTGCAGAAGCTCCAGACTTTGCTTAGCCCTCGTTGTTATAGTTGGTGAGCTTTCTAGTAAAGAATCCTTCAGAAACCTCTGCAGCACAGAGCTTTGGATTTTCATTTTCTCAATGCCAAACGGAAGAGCAAGGATGTAAATGCCCAATTGAGACAGAGGAAACTGGGCTGATAATGGGGGAAAAAACCCTCTTTTCTCCTGCATAGGGCTGGGTCTCACCTTCTGTGTTTGGCACTGAGGGACATGAGAGCTCCAGTGGAACTAAAAGAAGCCTGTTAGTTTGCATTTTGAGTGCGTTAAGTATTAAGATATATATTGTGAGGGAGGAGAAGAGTAAATGGCTTTTATTGGTGACAGCAGACAGCCTGTGTGGGAAGAGACTTTGAGGGCTAAATAAGCAAGTGGAGTAAAACCAGTGAGTTAAACCATCCAGGATTTTATAGGGGTTTTATTTAACTTTCGAATCTGCTGAGATTCAAATAGGGCTGGGTGTTTTCTGTGTGTCTGTTGGTGTCTTGGTCAGGATGGTGGGATGGCATGGAAAAATCAGGGTAAGGCAAGAGGGTCAGGAGAGAAAAGCTGTCCTGCTCTTTGGTAATAGTGTTTGCTGCCTGGATTTTGAAGTGTTCTAAATGTAAGAGCTGGTGTTCAGTTTAATTTACCTTGCAGACGTTCAAGTGCGGGAGTGGGAGTGGGGTGAGTTCAACATGAAATAGGGATATGTGCCTGTGGATCTCTGCCCTTTCAATTTCAGGGCTTTTGGCTGAAATTAGAGGCTTCATTATTGCAAAACTAATAATTGGAGCTGTGACTGAGGAGGGCAGTGTGCACAGAAAGCTCCATGTGTGTTGCACTGTCCCACATCCCTGGGGCTCTTGCTGCAGCAGTGGCACTAATGAAGGGGAGTGCTGATGTTGTAAAGACTTCAGGGCAGTTTCTGTGCCACACCCAGGCAGTGCAGAGCTCCTGGTGAGTTTGCTTTTGTTGTCACAGTCTTGGATTGTGGATCTCTGCTTGGGCTTTCTCTGATTCTGCCAGGTTACAGTGGTCCACAAGAACTGGAGTCCAGCCAGGGAACAAAGAGTGGCAGTGCTCCTTCCAGACCTTTCTCTCTTGCTCTGTTATTTAGGGGTGAGGTTAGAGACAAAGCTGACATGATTTGTGCTCAGATAGAGCTCCCTCATTGCAGAGTCTCCTAAGGAGATTTTCTTACCAATCTGGCACCTTCCTTGTGAAGGAAACATGGATGCAGGAAACTTAGCAAGGAATCTCAGGAGTTTTCCCCAGGCCCAGTGCTGGAGCTGCCCCTGGGTCAGGACAAGCCCCAGGATCAATCCAGGCTGGGCTGAGCACAGGGAGCAGCCCTGGGAGAGGGACCTGGGGGTGAGAGCTGGACCTGCCCCAGCCCTGAGCCCCCTGCCCTGGGCTGAGCCCCAGCCTGGGCAGCAGGGGAGGGGATTGTGCCCCTGTGCCCCTGTGCTCAGCTCAGAGCCCACCTGCAGAGCTGCCCCAGCCCTGGGCACAGCACAGCAAGGACCTGGAGCTGCTGGAGAGACCCAGAGGAGGCCCCAGGGGGATCAGAGGGATGGAGCAGCTCTGCTGGGAGGAAAGGCTGGGAGAGCTGGGAGTGTTCACCTGGAGAGGAGAAGCTTTGGGGTGAGCTCAGGGTGGATTTCCAGGGCTTAAAGGAGCTCCAGGAGAGCTGGAGAGGGACTGGGGACAAGGGATGGATGGACAGGTCACAGGGAATGGCTTCCCACTGCCAGAGGGCAGGGCTGGATGGGAAATTGGGCAGGAATTGTTCCCTGGCAGGGTGGGCAGGCCCTGGCACAGGGTGCCCAGAGCAGCTGTGGCTGCCCCTGGATCCCTGGCAGTGTCCAAGGCCAGGCTGGACATGGGGGCTTGGAGCAGGTTCCTGCAGATTACTTGGAGCAAGCAGCAGCTTGTCCCTGAGCAGGTTTTCATGCAGCTCCCTCATCTTTCTGTGTGCACTTCTCATGCTGGGGCTGCAGACACGAGTCTACTTCTTTGTGAGTTGTTATTTCTCTTGTGAAATAACTTATTTTTTTAGTAGTCTGCCCTTGATGCTGCACAGGAACAGCAGAGAGAAGCTGCCCTAGCAGATAGAACAACCTGACATGTGTGTGAGCCATTCACCCCTGGGAGTGCTTCAGGAGGGGTTTGAGTGCTCACTCCCACAGTGACAGGTTCTTCAGTCTAAAAAGAACGAGGAATTAGACATTCCTGAGCAATTCCCAGGTGTCTGTGAGTGATTTTTGCCAGGCCTCACAGTCAGCCTGGAGTTTGAGGTTGTCCTGGCAGAACCTTCTCAGTTTCTCAGTTTGAGGAACATAACTGAATTACATGGTGTCTTTATTATTAGAGACTTCTAAGCATCACTGAAAACATTCAATGTGAAGATTGGGAGCTTTATTAGAAGATATTTCAGTTCTTTGTGGTCTTTGCAACAGGGAAAAAAAAGGGAATATTTGAAATGCAGAGCAGGTGTTTTATTTTTAAGCGCATCAGACTTTCCACATAAAAAGATTCTGATGTGATATGTGGGGGGGAAACTGAGCACGAGCAAGAGGCTGAGATGGGCAGAACAGCAGGGAGGAGAGATCCTGGGGACAGAACGAGCATTTTCCTGAGTCATGAGGACCTGTATGAGGGGGAAATGAGGAGCTCGTACACAAGAACTCACATTGCTCCTGTCTGTGGTGCTGCACTGGGAGGAGGGAATTGGGCCAGAGAGCAGGATTGGCATCCTGCTTCTAGGACAGTGCCAGCTCTCAGTGCCATTTAACTTAGGCTGGGTTGGAAACTGGGCAGAAATTTTGTCAGAGAGTCCCTGGTGAGAGTGGTGGTGGTGGCAGGAGTGCCCTGGGATGTGGTGCCTGTGGGCAGCTGTTGCTGTTGTGGGGAGGATCAGTAACACTCTCCTTTTCTCCCAGGATCATGCGGGAGCAGCCCAGTGTGGTGCTGGGGGTGGCCCACACTGTTGTGAAGAGAATGTCCCCCTTTGTCAGGCAGATTGACTTTGCCCTGGACTGGATGGAGGTCGAGGCTGGACGAGCTGTTTACAGGTGAGATGTGGACAATTTTCCTACTTCATGAGCCGTGCTCCCTTGGGGATGTGTAAAATGAGAACCTCAGGCTGCATTTATCAACCATTCCATAGGCTTTATTTGTTTGCCTATTTTGAAATTATTTTCTTTCTGCAGTACCTTCAACATTGCTTCACTCTCTCGTCTCCACATGTTGCTAAATTGATACTATTCCTGCTATCTTCTGTTGTCTTAGCTAGCTTTTTAAGTGATATAATTGATTAAGACACAATTCCATGTTCTGGTGGTAGTTTCTGCATTGTTGAGGGCATGAAGATCTATTGCTCAGAGGTTTTCAGCCTTTCTGAAACACACAGCAGAACTCAAAGGTAATTCAGTTAGGCTTATTCAGCAGTAAATTGAAAACAGGAATTTTGTGTTTAAGGGGTAAAAGTTACCTTGGGAAAACTTAGTTTTATGGATATGTACTAGGATGCAATTGAGCTGTTCTGTGGCTGCTGCACTGGTGGGAGAGTAACAGTCTCATTTAGAACATGATCTGTATAATTGTAATTTTTATAACCATACCTGCAGCACCAATGCCAGTGGAAGTCTTGGATTACTCTGTGCATCAAAACACTCCTAGCTGTCAGTATCTTTTTTGAATCTTCTGGAATTCTTTGCATTTGTTTTAACTCCACCACCAGAAGTGTGGCATTCCCAGCAGCACTCCTGATTGTGCCAGCTGGATATAGAAAAAAAGTTCTTGGTAGACAAAGGTGTGTGCACCAAATCTGGAGCCACTTGGGGGTCTTGCTCTTTACCCTGCAGAATTCCCCTGCACATCCATGTTGACCTTGCAAGGGGAACAAGCTCTTGAGTAATCAGTACTGAGCCTGTGGTGTCCCTTGGGCCTGGTCATCCCCTTCCAGTGCTAACATGGAACCCCACACTGGCCTGGGCTGGAAAGGACCTTAAAGCTCATCCAGTTCCACCCCAGCCATGGGCAGGGACCCCTCCCACTGTCCCAGGCTGCTCCAAGCCCCAATGTCCATTCCAGGGATCCAGGGGCAGCCACAGCTGCTCTGGGCACCCTGTGCCAGGGCCTGCCCACCCTCCCAGGGAACAATTCCTGCCCAATATCCAATCTAAACCTGCTCTTTGCAGTTTGAAGCCATTCCCCTTTGTCCTATCACTCAGCTAACTGTGCACTGCCTGTACCTTTACACATCAAACATATTTCCAGTCACCTTTTAACAAATCCCTGCTCCGTTTCCCATTTGCTCGTTAACCGTCAATTAACCACTTCCCCGCATCTTCCAAACCAGGCAGGGGGAAAAAAAAACAAAACACCAACTTACTCCAAACCTCCAGATGCATTTGCTGAGGCAGGGACATCTCCTTGATGCTGTCTGTTGATTGTTTTCCCTGCAGGCAGGGTGACAAGTCTGACTGCACGTACATCGTGCTGAACGGCCGCCTGCGCTCCGTGCTGCGCATGGACGACGGCAAGAAACACCTCACTGGAGAGTACGGCCGGGGGGACCTCATCGGAGTGGTGAGAGGGAAACTGGGGTTTTACCCAGCTGGGAAACTGGGATTTTATCCTTCACCAAACACACACAGTCCTGCTCCCATCCCCTGTTCACTTTCAGGGCTTTCAAAGTTAAAAAATGTGCAAAACTCTGTTCTGCCAGGAAAGTTTTTATAGCGATTGGTGGATGGGGTTCTGTTGTGGTTTGAAAGGAAAACAAGTGAGAGGCTCCAAGTCAGAAATACAGTTTAATAAGAAGAAAGGTTAAAAAGGTAAAAGAGCAGCAGCTTCTGCTTCCCAGTTTTTGGGTTCCTAAGGAGGGAACATTCCCCTCCCTTAGACAAGTCTCCTGTTTGCCATTTAGCTTCCCTTCTTCTCTGCAAGGGACTACTGTGCCTTGCTTTACTTTTTTGCCAGAATATGTTCTTGCTGGGTGTTGTGGTTTGAAAGCAAAACGAGTGAGAGGCTCCAAGTCAGAAATACAGTTTAATAAGAAGAAAGGTAAAAAAGGTAAAATAAAATAAAATAAATGCAATAATACAAAAGAGCACTGACAGAGTCAGAACACAGCCTGAGCAGGGTGGTGGGAGCAGTCCAGGTGAGGGGCTCTTCCTGAAGCAGTGATCCCACAGAAAGGTCTGGCAGCTCTGCTCCTCTGGGAATCCAGTGGCTCAGGGCTGCTTGTCCTGTCCCAAATCCCAGATTCTCTGCAGGTGGGAATGCTTGGCTCCTCCCCCTGGGCGGAGCATCTCCCAATGGGATGAGGAGTCGTGCAGTGGGTCCTTGATGGCCCATTAAACAGAGAGAGCTCCTGGAGGGAGTTCCCTGTGAGTCCTGGGCAAGGCATTGATGGGCCATGAGCAGAAGAGCCCAAAGGAGGGGCCTGGGAAAACACTGCCCCACCTGGTTCCAACAGCTCATGGGGATGGGGATGGAATAAATACTTTGTGTACATCCTACACTACAACCCAGGACAGGTTCTTAGGGCTTGGTTTGAAAAGGAAGATAAACCCATAAAAAGGTCACTGCTGAACCAGCAGGTCCTGCCCAGTGCTCCTCTGTGCCATGGGTTACTTTCCTCCCAGTGAGAGCAGTGCAGTTAGATCAGGGCTGGAGGAATTGCAGGGAATGTGCACTATCTGGGGGTTTGAATACATTCAGTGCCATAGGAGGATTCAGTTTGGATGAGCCCCCCTGGAACTGTCTAGTCCAACCTCCTCAGAGGTAGCAGAGCTGATATTCAGAGCTTTGTCAGGTTTTTCAGGGAGTGTGTAATTATTACAGATATTAAAGCAACTGTTTATTTCAAAACTCTAGTATTTATCCGTGTTTAATCTCTCTCTTATGTTCATTTTTTGTTTCTCAGACCTAGTTAACAGCAGAAATAGGAGCCATAAATATGCGTGGCTTGTTTGGTTTTTATATTTAAAATCAGAAGGTTTCTGAAGTTCTGAGCTTGTTGTTCAGACCCTTTTCTGCTTTCTGAGCTGAAAACTAAACACTGAACTTGTATCTGTTTATAGGCAGAATTAGCATAGCTCTGAAACCAGAAAACATGTGAATTGGGATTAATTCTATGGGAAGAAAATCCTTTTTTTAATAGGAATGAAGGAGAAGGAGGAGTCCAAGGCTCCCCTTGGAGAGCTGATACAAAATTTTGCCCGTGGAGTTCATGAGGCAGTTCTGGTGCTGCTCCCAGCAGAGTCAGGGCTGAGCTGAGCTGCTGCTTGGCCCATATTTGATATTTCCACGTGCACAGGATTTCAGGATCCCTTCCCACACTCAGTGCTGCTCTGGCTTAGGGCTTGTGTTGGCTTGGGATTGTGTTTGGAGAAGCAGGTCCATGCTGGAATGTGCTAAAGCACACCCACAAATTTTATTGGTTTTTTTTTTTTTTTCCTTTCTTTGGGATACCTCATTAAAGGTAAAATGACATGGTTTGACAGGAACTAAAGCTGACATCTTTTGTGACTAACCAGAATGGTGTGAGGCCTTTTGGTGTGTGGAGAAGGGTTTGGCAGTTTTGTCACATCCAGGCATTTTCCTGCTTTCCTCTGCCTGTGGTGATCTGCAGCTTTTCACTGTCAAGCTCCTGGAGTTTTGCAGGTTAAAAACAGACTTGTTCTATTTTCTGAAAGCAGATATGAGTGGCAGGGCAGCATATGGTGCTCAGAGGGTGTTGAGGCCCTGGCACAGGGTGCCCAGAGCAGCTGTGGCTGCCCCTGGATCCCTGGAATTGTCCAAGGCCAGGCTGGACATTGGGGCTTGGAGCAGCCTGGGACAGTGGGAGGTGTCCCTGCCATGGCTGGGGTGACACTGGATGGGCTTTAAGGTCTCTTTCCACCCAAGCTTTTTTACAATTCAGTGTTTCTATAAAATGGCCTCAACTCTACCCCCTGTGCAAGGACTGGTGCTGGTTTTTCCAGGCTGGCCCAAGTGTTTATCTGGGCAGGAAGGAGGAGGTGGATTCCTGGATGGACTGGGCTGTGTTTGCTGTAACAGTGCCTTGTTTGCTGCTGAGTGCCCAGGCAGGGCTGCAGAAATACCCCAGCAGTTTGTGCCTCAAGCACAAGGCACTGTGTTTTGGATCCACATTATGACATGAATCACGTTGGACACTTCAGTGACTCTGTGGACGTTGTCATCTCCTTCCTGCCCACAGCTCCCAGCCCCACTGACTCACTGTGCCATTTGTTGGAAGTGTCTCCATGCTCTGGCTGCCTTTTGCAAACATGGGGGAGGATCTGTGAAGAATGCCAGCATTATTTCAAGAGGGCATTAGCAAAATGATATTTTTTGCTTGGAAGAAGTTTTGTTTATCCCCTTCTGCGGAATCTGTTATAAACCTTTACAAACCTGCTGAAAGGTTGGTTTTGTTTTTGTTTTTGTTTTTTTTTTTTTCCCTGACATTAACATAATTGGGGTTCTGGGTGCTTGCAGGGAATGAAAGCAGCAGTTGGTGTTGGTAATTATTTTTTTGGTGAACTGGTGGCTTGATCCTCCCATGTCACCAGTAATTGTGGGCACCAAGAAAACATGGGAGTCTTGTAATCACTGGCTTTTTGTTTACTGCCTCTGTGTCAGAACATTGAAAATGCCACATGCCATTTGCATGAGAGATGAGGCTCTGCCATTTCTGCTTGCAGGAGCAGAGCAGTGCAGGATGAAGGGTTTTAGACAAGATGTTAATTTTTGAGTGTGTGTGTGCACTCCTGTGGCTCAAACTGTTTTGTTCCCTGCACTGACTCAATGGCATCTGTTCCTGAGGCCTGTCGGTGCAGGGGGAGAAGAGCAGATTAGAATTTGAAGTTTCCTTCCTGTGGAGTTCCTTGAAGAGCTGACAAGGACAGTTCTATCAGGGGAAAAGTTTCCTCTCAGGGATTCTTTTTGGAGGGACACTGGCTGCTGTTGGCCCTATTGGTGGGCAGCTCCAATCACTGTATCTGGTCAAATCAAGTCAAAACTCAATTTAGAAACTTCCAAGTAATTTTTGAAGGACCATGAGGAATCTGTTAAATAATTCCCTCCCTGCTGAAATACAGTTGACATAAGTCTTGCTTTCTAGAGACTGAGATTTGGCTCATTTAGGGGAAATCTTTTTATTTGGTGATCCACTGCTATAGATGCACTTGTGGAAAAACATTGAAATGTGAATTTTATCTACCAGCTAAAGGTCACTTTTCTTATCTTATTATCACTTCTGCCATGCCCAGGTGATCCCAGAGGAGATCAGAGAAGACAACTGTGTGTTGATGGAGTGAAAGGGCTTCTCTTCACCAAGCTGCTTGTTTAAAATGCTTGTCTTAGTATCTCAGTTTTTTCCTCGATGTTTTACTTTTGATCTTGATTAACCACTGGAAAACTGTAGTTCTTACTCTTGTTCTCTTGATCTTATTACCACTTTGTTGTGTGTGAGAGAAGATTCCTTTTAATTTGATTTTGGTGCCTGTCAATAGCAGGTTCTGGCCCAGTTTCTGTTGTTCCTGCTGAGACTGGGGCAATTTTCCCCTGGTTTATTCCAAACTGCAGAGTAGGATGTCAGAACACAGGGTCACAGCTCCAAGCATGTGTTGAGGTGGGTGTTCTTTGCTTTTTGCACCCTTGGGAGGACAGCAGTGGGTGAGGAGAAGGCAACAAACCCATCAGAGCCATCCCTCAGAATAATCTGCTGCTGAACCGGAGTTGTTTGTGCATTGCCTGCACCCTTCAAACTGCTGCAGGTGGAACCTTCAGTGCAGTGAGGTTTTTCTGCAAGGCAACACTTTGTCTTCATAGATCTCAGGGGCCTCAGAGACAGCTCCATATAACTCAGGTAACTCCAAATATTTCCCAGAGCTGGGCTTTGAGGTGGTGTAGAGCTGATTTTACTGGTAACCCTCTCCCAGGAGACTGCTGTGTGCAGGATCTGACCCCAAACCAGTCAGCTTTCAAAACACCTGCTGTGGGGGGAAAGCTGCAGTGATGTTTTGATTAATTCAACACCTTTTCTGTTTCTCTTTAGCAACCAGAATGTCCCTCTTATCAGGAGGGCTACACACAGTGACTTGTGAGTGCAGAAACTGCTGAACAGATGCAGAAAGGCATTTGTGCACTGACTTCTGTAACAGGGATAAATTGCAGAAAAGAACCCAGTGCTGCAGCACACTGGTCCTGCTGGGCAGGAAATCGTGTTTTTACATTCCAGAAATAAGACTTTTTAAATGTTTTCAGATGTTAAGCTGTTCATCTAATTAAGACAGCTAAATGTCCATGGCTTTTTTTTTTTCTCTCTAAAAAGCTGAAATCCAAGAAGAATCTGTAAATGGCTTATGATTTCCTCAGGGGATTGGAGCATTGTCCTTTAGAAATGTAACACTGTTAGAAATCTTTAATTGCTCTGTAATCCTCAAAGGAGTCACACAAAGGGAAGTATCAGGATAACACTTGTCAGACTTTTGTTCTTCATCAGTATTAATGTTATCAGGCAGCTCCAAAGCCAGCTGAATGTCACTGCACCCTCCACATTAAGGCTGCTTTGCTCTGCCTTTTTTAAACATGTCAATTATTTTCCAATTCTTTGCGTTTTTGTCATTTTGTGAAAGCACAGCTACTTGATTTGCTGAAGCTGTAAGATACTACAAAGCTATTCCAGGTGAATTCAGATTACTGGCACCTCAGGCTCACTGTGCACAGGCTGTAGTTGAGGGAATTGGAGGTGGATGAGGTTCAGGAACAGAGCTGGAGGACACAGCCCTGCAAGGGATTGTTCTCTTTTCCTCTCTCTCTTGGTAATATATGACTAAAAATGATTGTTTTCCTAGCAACATCTTAGGTGTGAACTTGTATTTAACACAACCAACAAAAGCAAAGCCAAGAAGCTTCAAACCATCCAGTGAAACCCCACAAACAGCAAACCCCCAGTGTTTGCCAGCCCCAAAGTGAGGCAGAGGAACCTCTGAGGAATTGAATTCACATTTGCACCACTGCATTAGTGTCAGAATGAAATGAGAAGCTGTGTCCTGATTCCCAAGCACATCTTGAGAGTGTTTTTGTTAAACTCAAATCACTGATCTGAGCCACCTGAATGAACCTTGATTTCCTACAAGGATCTTCCCTGAGTGAAGCTGCTGAGTTTTGTGCTGTTTTTCAGATTCTTTACAGCTACTTTCTTTTTATCCACAGTAATTTCTCTCTTATTTGCCTCGAGTTCTAAACAGCTGCTGGAGGTCAGAGACCACCCAGAACTGCAAATGGTTGTGGTGCAGCTCAGTGTTCTCCTGGCTGGTTGGCAACACCACAGCACAGCTTTGACAGGATCTGGCGTTAAATGATCTGGATTTGGGTTGTGAAAAAATGTCATTTGGCTGTGGAGCTACCTCAGGTATCCCTGCAGAGTCTTTTGTGTGTTTGATGTCCTGGGCCACGTTGTTTTTAGAAAGCATGAGGAGCTCTGATGACAGGTAGTGATGGAAATTGTGACCTGCTGGGCTCCAGACAGGTGATTTCCTGCATTAGGCTGTCATTCCTCAAGATGTTTTGTGTCTCCCTCCTGCTTCCAGCTGAACTCTCTTGTGATAATTCCAGCTATCAGCTCGCTCTTAATCCACCTCCTGATGCCCTGCAGGACAGCTTTTTGCTTCCTTTGCCTCCTCCTCCTTTCTCCCTTCCATTTTAAAGGATGCCACATGGAACTAGGCTGGCTGGGGAGCAGCAAAGGCTAATATTACATCCACTTCAACCCTGGCAAAAGAAATTTTTGTTTTCCTGGATAGAACTTTTTTTTTTTTTTTCTCCCTTGACAAGCACCATTAAATAAAAGCCACTGAGAGAGTGAGAGAGATAACAGTGATCCTTGTCATCACCAGCAGAATGCTTGGATGGCAGTGAGTGCTGGGAGCAGAGTCCAGTGGAAGTGATAGGAAGAGTTTTTGGGGGAAGAGTCAGCAGTGGAGGGTGGAGAAAGGTCCCTGATTAAGTTCCAGAAACCCCATAAAGTTCCCAAACTCCACAGATTTGGGACTCCTGTGTGAAGCTGAGTCAAAAGCAATTGGATCTCTCCCTTGTAGGAGGTGTCTGAGCAGCTCGTCACGGGTTGTTCTCTCTTTTTCTCTTCTGGAAGTTCAGGTACAATTCACCCAAAGAGGAGCAGCCTGCCCAGGGCAATGCACTTGCAGATCCTCCTCTAACAGCCTGGAGAAATGTGATGGGTTTGGTGGGCGTTTGGTGTGGGTGTCTCAGGTGGTTTTTGGTGGTGTTTTGACTGTAATGTTGGATTTAGGGCAGTAAAACATGTAGGAAACTTCAAATCTCCTCTATAGCCACACATATACAGGGAGTAAAACTTAAATACAGGAGGCTGGGCTTTTCCCAATTCCCTTCCTAGCTTTAATCTTCCTCTTTTTTGTCCCTTAATGACATTCCCTGCTACAACAGGACTGTCACTGCACTGCTATAAAGAGCAGGCTCAGTTCTTTGGGGAGAACCCGTGGCACGACTCCATCTGCCCTAAACTACAGAACGTAGCAAGCTCAGCCTTGTTTCATTTTCACCTGTATTTTTAGATCTACTCTTGCATATTGATACACAAGACTTCCATGCACAAGTGCGTGTGAGCCTTTCGTGGTTTTTTAATACTAAAAAAATTTAATTTATCTATTAAAAAAAAATGAGAGAGGGAGGTTTGGATTGTTCTTTGCACACAGCAGAAGGGCTGGATGCCCTCAGTCACGGGGTTCACTTGGCACACAGGAGATTGCAGAAGCTGCTTGGGAGAACAATTTTGGAGAGTACATGGTGTTCTGAGTTCATCCACTGGCACTGCTCCCACAAATAGCATCGATTTGCAGTTTGTCTGGTTGCTCTTCCCACTCATTCACTGCTTCCAGCAGTGTCTCCTCCTTTGTCCTTTTCTGATACAAACAAGTTGATATTTCAGGTCCTTCTGAGCTGGGGCTGTTGGGATGAGCATCCTCTGCTGCTCCAGGTGCAGATGAGCTGGAGATGGCTCTGAGGGCAGTGCGATTAAACCATAAAAATCAGCGTTCCATGTAGTAGTGTTTGGTTTGCCCTTTGTGTAACATTGGTGATGTTGCCTCACTGGCTTCACTTGCAGCAGCAGCAGCTCCTGCCCTTGTCTGGACAAAGCCAATGACACCTGTGACAATCCACAGTTGGCTCTTCTGTCCTCTTCCAGTGCTGATGTTGGCCTTGAAATACAGGTGTGGTACCTGTCAGCTGCCTCAGTGCCTGTCCCTTCTCCAGAGCCTGCTGAGCTGGCAGCAGATGTCACTGTCGATGTTTGTTCTCCTTGTCCCTCCTCAGGTGCCAAGTCCTTTCATTCCTGTCCTTTGTGTCCCCCTCCTCTGTGCTGCTCCTTCCCCAGCAGCCCGGGGTGAGCTGGTGGCTTTGGGATGGGTGTTCCAGCATGGAGTGAGGGGTTTTGGCAGGTGGTTCTTGGGTTTTTTTTTTTTTTTTTGTTTCTCTCACCTGGGATTTCAAAGCTGGTGGTTCGTGTGGGTTTGAGGGAGTGGTTTTTTTCCTTCTCTGACTTTTGAAGATTTTACGTTTGGCTTTGTGTTTGGTGTGAGAATGATGTGGAGTTTTAAGGTCTTGGGGTTTTTTGGGGTTTTTTTTTTGGTGTTGTTTATTAATTTTTATTTTATAAATTTTTTTGTGTTTGGTTGAGATGTTCACAGCAGCTCAGACACGATGTGACTCCCCCCGTGATGGAAGGTCACTCTGCTTTAATTCAGATAACTACGTGGTTATTATTTACAGTTTTGTGCCAATGCCTAACACTTTTACTAACAGGATCATTTCTACTTTGCCTCAATTTTGTCAAACTACCTTGTGCCCACATCACTGCAGAAGATGGATGTCAAGGGAGAAAAAGAACTTAGGGCAACACTCTAATTCCACTATTTTTCTTTGCACTTATATTTTAAAAATCCTAAAACTACAAAATCTTTTACATGGTGATAACTACACTACTGTTTTTACACGTTTGTGACTTGCAATTCTTCTCTGTGTTGGAAGTTTTTCACATGGACCGAAATCAAAGCCTGTGTCCTCCTGGGCTCTGTGCCAGGGTCTCAAATCCCCCTGCACAGACCCCAGACCCTCTTTTTCAGGTCTCAGGCCTCTCTATTGAGGTCTGTGACCATCCAGGATGACCAGAGGGATGTCCTGGACTCCCAGAGTGGTTTCTCCAGAGGGGAGGTGGGTTTTTGTGCACCCCCAGTGTCACCCAGCAGTGCCTGGAGCTGCACCCTGTGAGGACAAGCCCTGCCTGCTCCTGGTGGGTGCTGAAGAAAAGAAAATACAATTATCAGCCCAATTGCCAGGCAGGGATTGTGGCTGTCTTAGAGGGGAATTTGGAACATGAAGGATTTAATAATCCTTGGGATGCTGAGCTGCTTTCCCAGGGTCTCCTTGTGACTGGTGCTTTCACTTGTGTGCTCTCACACAAGGGCCAGAAGGAGGTTTCCCTTGGTGAGGAAAGATTTCTGCTCTTTGTGAGCTGGCAGCAAGGAAGAATCCATGGGAGAGGAAGAAATGTGATGTGTGAGAGGGTGACAGATTCTTGGTTGGAATAGTGGCCATAATGAAGAGGAACTGAAGACAGTGTATTACCGAATGGGTTTAAAAGGACCTTAAAGCTGAATGGATGGGATGGGAAGAGCACAAATGGGCTCCTGGCTGGAGGTTGGGGACAACAGGCCTGTGCCTCTGGATATTTGCACTGGACGTGTCTCTTCATGCACTAAATCTGCTTGAAATCTCACTTAAAAAAAAAAATAATAACCTCCACAAGAAACTACTTATAAATAATTTACATTTTTTAGCAGCTGCTGGCTGTGAGAAAAGTCACCCAAACAGTTTAACAAACTGGGGCTGAATTTCTCTGGAGAAACAACATTTTCCTGCCAGCAAATCCACTGCCCTACACCAGGCCCAGTTTGCTCCAGGAAGTCTCAGAGATGCTGAAACCTGAGCAGGAGAGTCACTGTGCTCATCACACTGGGGCTGGGCACACACCAGAAGTTAAGCAAATAAAGTGATTTCTTGCATGCAGCTCAGGAAGGGATTTGTGCTTGAAGCAACTGGCAGAATATGTCACTTGCTGGTTTTTCACTTCCCAACTGTGTTATTTGGGAAGCTGTAAAGAACTGTCAGGAGTGACTGTTGGAAATGAAGTCAAAAGAGGTCGTGAGAGGAGAAATTGCTTTTCCCATCCCTCTAAAAGATTTACAGCAGCACTTTTCACAAGGAGCTTGTGAGGAAGGGTTGTGAATCATGGGCATTGTATGGGATGGAGGCAGCAAAACCTGGTCTTGTCATTGTTTAATAGTGAACTAAGAGGAGGTGTGGCAATCATGGAATTCCAGACTGGTTTGGGTTTAAAAGGACCTTAAAGCTCATCCAGTTCCATCCCTCTGAGCACCTGGTTGCTCAAAACTCCTCCCATTCAGAATTCATTGGAACAGTACAAGGAGCACAAGTCTATTTTTAGGGTTTTTTTTAAAAGAGTTTGGGGTGTTTTTATTTGTTTGGTAGGTGTAGGAACAACAGAGCCGCAAAATGCAGGAGGACCCTCACCCATATCATGATTAATTACAAGAACCACAGAGTGTGTAACACTGGAAATGGTTCTGTGTTTTCTGATAGAAATTATTCCAGCATTTGAGACACTGTTCCTGTGCAATTCCCCCAAATTAGAGGGAGTGGAAGTAAAGGCAGTGATGGATGACAGACTTGTGAGGGTGGGCTGGAAATATTGAGAGGGATTTTGAGGATGAGGAGCCAAGGGGTCAACTTTGGAGCCAGGGGAGTGGTGAAGGGAACATTGAGCATTTTTGTGGGGCTGCTAAAATAAGGCACAGCAGGATTTCAGAGAGATAAGAGTTCCAAGTGAAATTAGCACTGCAGCGTGGGCTTGCTGAGTTTATTGCATGAGAGAAAACCAAACAGATGATGAAAAAAAAAAAAAAGAGAAAACCTCACCAGATGATGAGGTGGCAAAGAGAAGAGCAGCCAGTCCAGGCAGAGCAGAGGACGTGGTGGGCTCAGCAATCAGGGAAAATCAGGAAAAGAAACAGGAAAACCAGAGGATTCTTGGAGGGAGAGAAGAACAGCAATGGCAAATGCAGGAAACTGAAAGAGAAGCCCAGAAATGGGCACTGAGGTGGAACTTATTTAGAGGCTTGTTAGGAAGGAGGAGGAGGAATGGATGTGACACGGGAAGAGCAGAGATGTACAATTGCCTTGAGCAAGAAAAGGGTTGTGTTGCCTTGAGCTGGAGGAGAAATGGGAAAGATTCCACTGGTTCTTTTTTGCACTGGAACAAATGCTGTGACTGTGTTTGTGCTGGTGTGGATGAGTGATGCTAATGGTAGTTCTGGGAAGCAGCTCAAGAGGGAACCTTGGGTGATTATGAAACCAAATATATAAATAAACGCTCTCCCCAGTTCAGGTTCAATAAGATCTGGAAGATAATAATGCTATTTCTTGAAACAGTTGGTTATTAATGCTACTGTGGAGGTGGTTTTGTGTTGTTTGCTGCAGCTGTAGTGGGTGATCAGAATGTTCAATTTCCCTTTTTATGACCAGGGAGATAATACTACGGTCTTCTGTCTGCTGATCGCAAGTGGATTTTGTTCACTTTGAAGTTCAGGCTGGATCTCTGAGTATTGTACTTTTACAAACCTGGAAAAACAGGAAAACCTGTTCAAAAGGTTCACTGGGCAATGATTTGAAAGTGGTTTAAGATAGAAATGATGTTAAATACTCATATGGCATGAGACTTCTGTGTTTTCTAGGAGCAAGAAGGAAAAATACACGAATCTCTGGACAGTTGATCTCTCAGATGGTTTATTTAAAAAATACAAAGTAAAAAAAGTGTTCTTTTCAGTGGAGAACTGCAACTCAACGTTAGAATGTTTTTGATCTCCAAAGGAGACTGGAATAGTCAAAACCAAATGGCTTTGGCAGATTTCCACGTGCAGGAAATGTAGAACCACTGCAGAAAAGGCTCTAAAACCACAAGGTGTGAAGAGGGGAGAACACGGTGAGAGTTGAGAATCATCCTGCAGATGATCCAAACGAGAGCCCTCACTCTGCAGTGAAGAGGAAATATTTAATTGATTATTGAATCTTGGAATTATTTGGGTGGGAAGAGACTTTAAATCCCATCCAGTGTCACCCCAGCCATGGGCAGGGACACCTCCCACTGTCCCCGGCTGCTCCAGCCTGGCCTTGGACACTTCCAGGGATCCAGGGGCAGCCACAGCTTCTCTGGGATAATTAATAAGTGAATAATGGGAATTATTAATAAATATAGAGATTGGGAACTCAGTTGATCATACCCAAGGGGAAAGCACAGTTTGAATTGTTTTGTGTGCAGTGTCTGGGGAACAAATATTTTCCATGCTGGGGTGTATTTAAATGAAAAATCAGACTTCCCATAGAACCTGTGTGTCAGAAAAGTCCAAGATCCAATTTCTGTCATCACTTGGGAATTACAGTCAGCACTTTCAGGGGTCTCTAGGGCTGGTGGTGTTAAAAATCTGGATATTTGAATGGCTCCTTGGAACAGAGGTTTGGAAAAGGTCTCCCTGTGCCCTCTGCTCTGTCAAAAAGACAAAGTCACACTTGGGAGCTAAAAAGCCATCCCTGAGGCTGTGTTTAAAGTTAAAATTTAATTGCCTTTTCTACAAATTTACAAATTTCATCTTTTCTGAAAGGCTCAGGAGCCCCTTGGAGCACAGTTGATTTTATGCCCTCATCTATCACAGAAATGGTGCCAAAGACTCTGGGACGGTTTGAGCGGTTTTTTTTTTTCTTCTTGATACAAATGAAACTCAGTCAGGAGGTGCCTGGCTCCGAGGAAAGGTTTTATTTTAACAGCTGAGACTCTTAACCTGCTTTCAGGAGGAGGAAGGTAAATTACAGAGCCAAGAACCTGTGATAAAAAGCTGGCAATAGGGGAGGGAGATAAAAGAGACCATTTTATACAGCCCTTTGGGGAACCTTTAGGGGGTTTGTTTCTCCATAAATGTATGTACAAAGATGATTTTTTTTTCTTTTCCCCTTCTATATAATTAGTTTAAAATGTGATGACAGAACAAAACATCCCTGGTACCTGAGCAAAAAAAAACCAACAAAATAAAGGCTGAGGCTTGCAAAATGAAGGTGCTTTAAATTTCCCTGTGCAGTTTTCCATGCAGAGCAGTTGGTGCCGTTGAAATTCAAGTTAATATTGGCAAGTTCATCTTGAGTTTTCTGGACTAGTGGCAAGTTTTTGAGCTCAAGATGTTCTGGTTGCCTGGATTATCCATTTTGTGACTATGGAGCCTTCCAAGGAGGGATCTTGGTGGAAGTGGGATCACTGAGCTGTGTGTTTTGCATAGTTTATTATTATTATTATTATTATTATTATTATTATTATTATTATTATTATTACTATTACTATTATTATTATTATTATTATTATTATTATTATTATTATTATTATTATTACTATTTTGTGTGTCTGAGCTCACAATTTTGAGGAATTAATTTGAGGAATTAATTGCTTCTGTTGGAATTTGCTGTCAGCATAAGCTTTGGGAAAAAAAATAAAAAAATCCTGGAGAACAGCCCAAGAAATCAATCAAACAAATAAAAACCATCAACCCCCCCCCAACCTCTAAACAACTCAAACAGCTCTGAGCTGATACATTATTTATTTCTTTTTCTAGTGGAAAATTAAAAATGCAAAGTCATGTTCACTTTGCTTTGAAATGTGAGTAAATTGCGGTGAGGGAGGGATTTTTCTGTTTGTGTTTTAACCTCAGTAATTACAGCTGCTACAGCATCAACCATTCCTTTGGAAATGGCTGATCTATGGATTTTTAAGCCAAATAAACGTTGTCTGCTGCTGGAACTCCCCAAAAAGGAGCACCAGGCTGGTCCTGAGGAATTAAAGGTTGTAGCTCTGGTGATGCCAGGATTGGGGCAGCAGCTGCATTTCCCTTCTTTTACCCCAAGTTGTTTTATATGGTGGTGGATTCTTTCCATAAAAGAGAAAAATCTCTGTATTAACTCTGTTTGCGTCACCATCTTCTCCTTTATATTTCTGCTGTCAATAAAATAGATGTTTCTATAGGTGAAATAACTGGGCACTGGTCAGGGAGGTGTGTTCTGGTGTAGATTTTCCTTGTCTGATCTGTCTGGACACAACTGTGAGGTGGGACTGGATGAGCTCCAGTGCTCCCTTCCAGCCTGAACCATTCAGGTATTCCTATTTACACAGCACAGGCAAACATCTATGTGTAAAAAAAAAAAAATAAATTAAAATAATGAAAAAGTAAAATATTAAAATAATGCTCGTTTTATGGCCCAAATGTGCTGATTTGCCCCAAGAATCCCAGGCTGGTTTGGGTTGGGAGGGACTTGCAGTTACCACTCCCTGTCCCAGGCAGGGACACCTTTCACCACCCCAGGATGCTCAAAGCCCACCCACCCTGTTCTCACCCCTTTTTTTAATTTTTAGGAAGTCTCAGTTATTTCATGGTCATTGGCATTCAGCTTCCAGAGGTCAAATGGAAATGTTTCAGGGTGGCCTTGAGGAAGGGGAGGGAGCAGGGTTTTTTTGGCTCTTAGATGGCTTTGTCCCCCATTAGCAATGAGAGGTGAAAAGCTCTCAGGGTTTTCATGGTTCTGAACACTCCAACCAGAACATTTTGGTTGTTCTGGCAGCTGTTGGAAGCATCCCAAACAAAACTTTCCCTCTGGAGGGGCTCTCCGGGGCTGTGGGTTCTGTGAGAAAATGCAGAAGATGTTGCTGAAAGGTTTGGGGTGCAGAGATGGTTGTGGCAGCTGAGCCTGGGACAGGCAGGGCTCTGCTCCAGCTGCAATTCTTGGGAACGATTCAACCTCTTCCTGCTGCTGTTTGGTGTTTGTTCCAGGCTGGGAATTGTCCCTGATGTGTGTCCCTGTGGTGTTTGTTGCAGGTGGAGGCGCTGACCCACCAGCCCAGAGCCACCACGGTGCACGCGGTGCGGGACTCGGAGCTGGCCAAGCTCCCGGAGGGGGCTCTCATCTCCATCAAACGGAAATTCCCCCAGGTAAGGCAGTTAAAAACATTTTTCTGTCTCTCTCAAAGGATGCCTGAGAGGCTCAGACTCCTCTGTTTGCATCACGTCCTTTGGGTTTGCTGTGTGGTTGATGCACTCTGAGGAAACGTGGAGAGCTCCTCGTCTGCCTCGGCGGATCCAGCCCAGACTTTTCCTTGCTCTGCTCTTTTCTTCCTCTAATCAATTGTAGCGGGATTTTTATTGCAGGATTTTGTGTATCTGGGAGGAGTTCTGCTTAAATGCAGGGTGTTAGCAAAGTGGAAATCACTTACAGTGCTGCTGATGGGAAATGGAAGCTTGGCTTCTAAAATCCCTTTAAAAATGTTATTAATTCCTCCTCCTCCTGGGGTTCAGAGTCCATCCTTGGTTTTCTGGACCTTTATTTCCACAGTTTTGATATTTGGGGGTTGGTTTCCCTCTTCCTGCCATTTTAGGTTGTCAATCCTCATTCTGGAGCTGCCACATCTGTCTGTGTCCTAAAGACTCCAGCTGCTCCTTTTGAATCCATCAGCTCATCCATCTTCTTTAATTCACTTGACATTATATCTCTCTCCTGCAAATTTGGAGACTGACGGACTTGAAATTTAATTCTTCTGTCCCTAAGTGCATCAGGGACATTATACTAAGCACTAAATCATTGCATTGGCTTACAGGCAATTCTTTAATGCTGTTACTTCAAATTATTTCTGATTTTTTCATTTTGCTGTCTTGAAGACCTAGACTTTTTTTTTTTTAACCAGATTTCTTTAAAAAAATCCTGCAAAAATAATAACCTAATTTAAATACTTGTATTCTCTTGCTTCCCCAGCACCTATAATAACTTTTTTAAAATTGTACAATATAAAGTTTCCATTCAGACATTTTCATAGTACCAAAACTGTGGAATTTTATCTTTGTTATTGCCAGGAGAATTTAATTATGGCAATAAGTGTTCAGAAGTTATGTCAGTGAAAAAATAATCTTCCTTGTTTCCCTGTGAGGATTATTTTTGCTAAAGTGTTTCTGAACTTCTGTTGGGGGATTATTAAGGCCCTTCTGGTCCCTGGAGCTCACTTGAGCAGAGCTTTGAGCTTATTGCTCTGTATTTAATGTGATTCCCTGCCCAGGTTCATGAACTGTGAGCTCAGTGCAGAGCTCCCCACAATCTGGGGCCATCCCAAACCTCTGACATCTACTCTGGAGTTGTTGTCAACCATCACTGTGCAGGTTCATGAACTGTGAGCTCAGTGCAGAGCTCCCCACAATCTGGGGCCATCCCAAACCTCTGACATCTACTCTGGAGTTGCTGTCAACCATCACTGTCCAGGTTCATGAACTGTGGGCTCAGTGCAGAGCTCCCCACAATCTGGGGCCATCCCAAACCTCTGACATCCACTCTGGAGTTGCTGTCAACCATCACTGTCCTTATGACTGATCCAGGAGGGAGGGAACAACCCAGGGAAATTCAAACCCCACCTTTGTGTAGTGGATGATTTGAAATGTAACCACTAAACATATAAACTGTAAATTTCCAGTGTCACAGACTGGTTTGGGTTGGAAGTGACCTTAAAATTTTTCCTTAAATTAAGGCAAGAACCTTCTCCTAGACCTGTTTGCTCCAAGCCCATCCAACCTGCCCTAAACACTGAGCAATGCCTTGAACACTGCTCTGCACTAAGGCTGGCTTCTAATTCTGCCTCTTTATCTGGGGCAGGAATTTATTTCAGTGTCTCTTTTCTCTCTCTTCCCTTTCTGCCAGCTGGCAGAGCTGTTTTCCCCTGAACAGTGATCTCTGTGGAGCTGTGAATCTCTTTGCTTTTGCAGTTAAAATTGAGCCTGAGTGTTACATTTATAGCACAATTCAAAACATTTATTTGTAATAGAATTCAAATGTCTTCCCGTGTCTAAAGAGTACAGCCCATCAGCCTCAAATTCCTGACCTTTTTCAGTGTGGAATCTGTTTTCTCTAGACTTGCCTTGAGTCTGGCTAATTAGTTGCAAAGAAACAAAATGCTAAAATAGATATTTTAAGGAAATGTGTTGCAACACAAGTTGTTAGAAATACACATTCATGCTGCTGTTTGAGGTCTCCAAATTCTAAGTAGATGTTAAACTGGTATAAAAAAAGTGAGAACTTGCATTTTTTTTTCCTATGGGATTGTTTTAGAACCCCACTAGAAATAGAAAAGAGGAACATAAGATAGGCTCTGTGTAGGTGATTTATGCAATTAATGCCTTCAAATTGTCTTAAAAACTTAAGGTAAAATATTTTAGTATGATTTCAGAGTCCTTGTGTGTTCTCTTTTTTGTCTGTTAGATCCATCATGGAATTGGATTGGAAGGAACTTTAAATCCCATCCAGTGCCACCCCCTGCCATGGGCAGGGACACCTCCCACTGTCCCAGGGACACCTCCCACTGTCCCAGGCTGCTCCAAGCCCCAATGTCCATCCCAGGGATCCAGGGGCAGCCACAGCTGCTCTGGGAATTCCATTCCAACCCCTCCCAGGGAACAATTCCTTGCCCAATCTCCCATCCAGCCCTGCCCTGGACAGTGGGAAGCCATTCCCTGTGTCCTGTCCCTCCATCCCTTGTCCCCAGTCCCTCTCCAGCTCTCCTGGAGCCGCTTTAAGCCCTGGAAATCCACCCTGAGCTCACCCCAAAGCTTCTCCTCTCCAGGTGAACACTCCCAGCTCTCCCAGCAGAGCTGCTCCATCCCTCTGATCCCCCTGGGGCCTCCTCTGGGTCTCTCCAGCAGCTCCAGGTCCCTCCTGTGCTGGGGCAGCTCTGCAGGTGGGCTCTGAGCTGAGCACAGGGGCACAGTCCCCTCCCCTGCTGCCCAGGCTGCTTTGGATTGCAGGTAAGAGAGGAAGGACAGAAATGAGAGAAAACTGAAGTGATGGAGCAAAACTCTAAAGTAGAAATTTGGGAGACAACTTGAACAGCCAAAGAAAAGTTGAAGGGGTTTTACTGAAGAGAAGTGCTTGAGCTGGAAACTGATAAATGTTGTGCAGAGGACAGGGGCTGGTTCACTTTATCAGAAAAAGAATCCAGGCATTAGAAGATCAAAAGCTGCCCATGCCTGGACAGTGTCACACAGTTGCAAAAAGCCCCTAAACTATTCTAACAGAAAGCTTTTTGGAGTGAAGAAATCCTGACATTCTCCTTGATGTTGGAAAAGCTTCAGCACCAGCCTGTGGCAGCACATCTGAAGGCAGAGGGAGAGCAAAGGAAGAGAGTCTGGAGGACAAGGAGGCATCTGAGTGCTGGTTAGAAATACTGACCTATAAAGAGAAAAAAAGCCTGTAGAAGGTTAAAGGAAGACATGGTAGCTATTTTCAGATGTATAGAGTTGTCTTGTGCTAGAAAGGGCAGATGCTGCTCACCATACTGGAACAGAGCAACTGGGACTGAGCTGAAATGGCAGCAGTTGCAGTGAGAAAAAAAAGCTCATTCCACGCTCCAGAAAGACTAAAGGATTGTCACTTGTTTTTATAACCTCTTCTAAAAGGATCAGTGGAGTAATGCTTAGCAGAGGGATGGACCAAATGAATTCTCTCTGTCCTGTTTTCTTGGCTGTTATTCTAGGAGAGTGATTTATACACAGGGTTTATGATGTTGTTTTCCCCATTCAAGCAGAAGTAATAAAGTAATGAAGGGATAGCAGGTGCAATAGTTCTGAAATAATTGACTGGGTAGCAAGAGAGCTGGCTGGTGATTCAGCAGAGTGGTGGAGGATTTCCCTCTGCAAAGCAGAAAAACACAGGGCAGGAAGCAGCTCTGCCTCTGTCAGCTCCATGCTCCTGCACTGCCTGGTGAGGGTAAGTTGGCATGAGCCTCACTTGGTGAATAATCATCAAACAGTGGTGCTGGACCCCCCTGAGTCAGGTGAAATCCTGTCTTAGTTCAAGGGAGAACTTGAAGGATTTTTTTGGTGTTTATCTTGGCTACTTCTGCAGAGCCTGAATAGTGGGTGTGTTGACAGCCAAAAACTGGGCAGTTCCTGAGCTTGGCTTTCCATCTCAGTTTGTTACCCTTGAGCTTTACAGAACCACAGAGCATCCTGAGCTGGAGGGACCCACCAGCATCATCCAGTGACGCTCCTGTCCCTGCACAGACCCCCCAACAATCCCCCCTGGGCATCCCTGGCAGTGCTGTCCAAAGGCTCCTGGAGCTCTGGGGCTGTGCCCATTCCCTGGGGAGCCTGGGCAGTGCCAGCACCTCTGGGGGAAGAGCCTTTCCCTGCTCTGCAGCCTGAGCCTGCCCTGGCCCAGCTCCAGTATCCTGTCACTGTCACAGGGAGCAGAGTTTGGAGCTGCCCCCTCATGAGGAGGCTCCAGACAGTTCCTATGAAGGGTGAAAAGCCCTTTATTTTAGGAGCTAGTGGGAGGACTCCATCCTGCAGACTCTTTCCCCAGCCATGCTGTGTTTGTAGGTGATCCAGGAAGGGTTCCAACTCTGGAATGCATTGTAAGAAAACATTACCTGGTGCGTAAGAAAATTGTAGGACGTGGGTGGTGCCTGCCAGTGAGAACTGTGTGAAATGGGGGAAATCGTGCTCTGTCAGTCCAGGCAGTAATTCCAGTTCCTGGAGCTGCAGTGCACAATCTGGAGAAGTGGAATGGCTGATCCCTGAGGGAGGTCCATATGATTGCCTTCTGTTTTGTCTCCTGGGCAGCTGCTTTGGTCCTGGGAGAGACAGGAGCTGGTCTGCTGGGACCTTCCAAGTGAGCCACCATAGCTCAGGTTATTCCAAGGGTGAGTGTGGGGAGCCTGACCTCAGTGATAAATAACAGCTAAAACTTCACGTTATGTGTCCAGAAGTGACAGATGTTGATTTCTAGATCCTGCTCAGTCTGCAGAAGTCAACCTTACATCATCTGGCTTCTCAGGAAAGCATCTCAACCTTGATCCACTCTGGATGTGGCATCCTAGACATTCCCAATGGAAAGTGGTCCATGGTGCCAAACAATGGTTTTGTTCACCTTGGTGCCCCCCAGCTCTCCAGCCCAGCCCTCAGGGCTCTCTGCCAGGCAGAGCCTTTGCTCCCTGACAGCCTCTGTGCTCATTCCTGGTGCTGTTCAAAGCTCTCCAGCCTTGCAGGAGTGGAAAGCAATTGATTCTTTCTATTTTCATCCCTGCCTTCAGTTCTGGAAAGTAGGACAGGGAACCAGCTCACGATTCCTGGCACAGCAAAGCAGCGTCGAGGCAGCAGCGAGAGCGCAGAAATCTGTGAGCAGATCACAGAGATGTTCCAACGTCGCTGCAGAGCTGGGATCACATTTCCTAGATTAGCTTTGCCTCTCCTGAGCCGAGTTAGTTTTTAGAATTCTGACTTGAAATTTAGGCCTGCTGGTTGCTGATGGCAATGGTGCTGAGAATCTGCTTGGGAGCTGTGGGGGCTGAACTGTGAGACAACCTTTGGCGTGCTGGAAACGCGTGCTGGGAAATAAAAAGAGGTTTTCTGCCTCTTTCTTTTAATTCTCCGAGTCTGCCCTTGGGGTTTATATTCAGAACCTGTCATCCATCTCCAAGTGGAGTTCTGCTGCCTTTCTTGATATGAGTATTTGAAGCAGAGGCTCTGTGAAGTGGCTGGAGCCTTCCCCAGGGTTACCTGCCTTTACAGAGTGAGCCCTCTTCAAACTGCTGCCCAAAGGAAAGGGGCAGGTTGTGCGTCACGGCTGGAGCTTGATGTGGCACTGGGGAATAGGTCAGGAGAGGCTCTGCTTCTGGATTTTTCTCTGTCTGTCCTCCTGGTCCATTCCAGTTCATGTTCCTCAACTGTCAGAGGATGTGGATGTGAAAAGGAGAGCAGGAATTCAGTGGGAACACACTGTGGTCACTGAGTGAGGCTGGCAGGAGGGGGGGATTTAATCAGCACCGCTGCCAGAATGACATTTTTTTCTTAAAGACGTGATTGATCCCCGAGTGTTAGAAGTTCAAACAGCCCCAGGATAAAGCTTCAGCTCCTCTCTGGGCTTCAGCAGCATTGAAAAGGTGCCAGGATTGTTGTGAGGAAGCGTTGAGGATTTGCTTTGTCACGGCGCTGATCAAACATCCGAAGTTTCAACTGGAGACCCCTTGCTAAGCTCCCTGATTCCAGGACAAGTGTTTATCTGAGCTGGGGCCACGTGAAGCTTCAGTAACACCCTGGTTTTATTCAAGCTGAGGATCTAATTTACCTCTCCTCCTTCCTTGTCCCTTAGAAAAAGCCCTTAAAAAGCTGGTCAAGGATAATCTCAGCTTCTGGAAAGAGCTCCCCAGAATCTGTGCTGTGGGTTTGTGTGGGTAAAATGGCTGTTTGCACTATTTTACTAGAATTGTTCTTATTTTGTAGAACAGAACACCCTTGGCAGGCCTGTTTTTCAAGGCAGCTCATCCACAGGGTCCCTGCATGGCACAAAACCCTTTTAGAGGATTTCTAACTAAATCACACCTGGATGTGAAGCTGTGCAGTCCCCTGCTGTGGAGGCACCAGTAGATTGTTATTTAACATATTACATTTCTTTCTGGTGACCAATGACCTGTGTCAGGGGAGGTTTGGGTTAAAATGAGGGAAAGGTTCTTCCCCCAGAGCAGCTCAGGAGATTCTCAGAGTATTCTGTGGTTGCAGCTTGGGGGTGACCTATTAGGTGGCTGTATTTTTAAAAGCTGAACTGGGAAGCATCTTAGTTTGAGACTTCAGAAGCACTGGAGAGTCCCCAACTCATCTCTGAGGTTCCTTGTTCCCTGCAGCATCCTGGTGTGTTGGGTCTGGGTGATGGTGGAGGATCCAAGGAGGAAAAGCCCATTCAGCTTTGTAGGGCTGCCCACATCCCTTGGTTGTCATGTCAGGTTCATTCTTTCAGCCAAGATTTCCTGGCTCAGGAACCTGCAGGGGACAGGTCCCATTGCAGGGGACAATGCTGGCAGGGCTGGGGAATCTTCCTGGGGCCTGGCCCTTGCCTTCCTTGCACAGGAGCTTTGATTTAAAATCACAGACAGTGGAAGCTGAACCCTTGTGCCAGGGGAGGGCTGAGGTGATGAATGTATCTGATAGTTTGGGGTTTGTATGTTTTGTTCTTATATATGCTTTTATAGATTTCTTCTCTTGTAACTAAAAAGGATTTGTAGTACACGGGACTTTACCTCAGTTATTTGTGGCTATTAGTGTTGATTTTGTGAATTTTTTCCCTGATTTAGAATCCCAGAATTGTTTGGGTTGGAGGGGACCTTAAAGCCCATTCAGTGCCACCCCTGCCATGGGCAGGGACACCTCCCACTGTCCCAGGGACACCTCCCACTGTCCCAGGCTGCTCCAAGCCCCAATGTCCATTCCAGGGATCCAGGGGCAGCCACAGCTGCTCTGGGAATTCCATTCCAACCCCTCCCAGGGAACAATTCCTGCCCAAAACCCCATCCAGCCCTGCCCTCTGGCAGTGGGAAGCCATTCCCTGTATCCTGTCCCTTCAGGCCCCTATAAATAGTCTGTCTCCACATTTCTTGTTGTCCTCCTTCATGTCTAGTTTTCTCTAAATCAAGAGTTACCCATGATGGGACAAGCTTTGTCTGGATTAGTTGCTATCAGCAGATAATTCAATTTGCCAGGCAATCCATGGTATTCGCAGATTGAAATAAGTGTCCATAGGAAAATATTTCCCAACTGAATTCTCAGGAAAATCACTTTCCAAAAAGCTTTTTGTAAATCAACTCTTGAGTTTCACAGTTGAATAGGAACAAAAGCTTTAAGCAGAGCCCAGCATTGGAAGATTAGCTGGGGATAGGTAATAGTTTGAAATATTTAAAGGGATTACAGGAAATGCAGCACTGCAGAGTGACTGTAACCTCTTGGTGTGGGAATTACAGTGGCTGTGGAGCAAGTGGTGCTGTGATAACACCTCACACCCAGGATGGATGGAGCACTCAGCTCTGTGCTGGCACCAGCATCAGCAGAGCTGACATCCTGCCTGGCCACATCCTGCTTTTGAAAGAGGAATTCATCATCCTAAAGTAAGGCAATGCAGCCCCTTGGGATGTGGTGTTTAGGACTTGCTCTGCCACAAACGCAGAGGCTGCAGATCTGTGGAATAAGCACAGGGAAAATTAATGGTTTTCTGTTGGATCTAAGATGCAATAACAGAACAGGGCAATTGAGAAATGTTCTGTGAGTTTTTATTCCATTATCAGTGAAGGCGGAGACATAAAAGATGATAAAACTCACTCTATAACAACAGAAGCCAAAGTTCTCTTTGTTACAAGGCTTTTAAAAAGTTTTTTAGCCAATAGGCTAATGCTGGAAGCTTACAGCCATCTGCTTAAGCCAGTCAATAAACTCTACACATCCACCTTAGAGCACCCAACACAGCAAACAATTTCCCAGAAGCTTCTCTGTAGCAGGTGGAGGAACAGACTGTCACAGCAGACAGGAGAGATCTCTGTGGGTCTCACTGGGATGGAGTTGATCCAAAACCAGCCAGGAACATGAGATGTTTGTAGGTAGATGAGGTGGTGAGTGCTGAGCTGGGTCAGAGAGGTGGAATTGTGCTGAGGGAATTGTGCTCTCCGACACCATTTCAGAAACAGAAACACTTTGTCCTGTTTTGCCCTGCACAAAAATGTCTTGGGGAGTTCCTTTGAAAAGGAGAGCGGGTGGAGGAGAAATAGTAATTTCCCTTGTAAAATATCTCACCTGAACATCCTGCTCTGGGCCAGGGTTAGGAGGTGACACCTGCAGTGGTGTCTGTGGGAGCTGCAGGGGTTTGGGGCTTTTGGAGAACAGCACTGATGCACCTGGAGCCCCAAGTAGCTTTTGAAATGGAGATTGACTCCGTTTTTTAGACCTGTAAGGTCAGATTTTGTCTTCTGGCCTGAAAACTCTTGCATAAGCTCAAGAGAGTGGGTTTTGTGTGCTTTGGGGATATTTTTGATGATGAACTCAGTCAACTCCCTGACCTGGGCAGACCCCAGAGCTCCAGATTTACTCCATGAAGTGCCTGTTTAGGTGCTCTGTGACTTCCTGAGTCACCTCCCAGCCTGGGCAGGGGACAGGGGGTGTGAAGCTGTTCCCTGGCACTTTGGGGAGCTCTGAGCAGACCTGTCCTGGCAGCCAAGTGTCCAATCCTTGGCTCTGCTGCTCCTTACTGTGATTAACTGTGATTAACAGAGCTGGCTGCACTCGCTGCCACTGCTCTTCCTCATCATGAGCAAGGATTAATTTAACTCCCTCACCAACTAAAACCAAACTCAGTTCCATCCCCAGCACGAGGGGTCCAAAAAGCTTCCTTGGCTTTACAGGCAATTAACGATCCTCCCCTAATTTGGGAACCTCCTGGTGTTGTTTGATCTGTCTGGGCTCTGACTCGCTGCCTTCCTGCAGATTTTTCTTCCAGCCTTAAATTGAAAATGTCCTGGTCCTGTGCCAGCAGGAAGGGGGTTTGCTGGGTGTAGAAGAGGCTGTAAAAATCCAGGATGTGCTGTAGGGGTGAGCACAGCAGATGCTGCAGACTGGGAGGGCTGTCTAGCCCTGGGTGATGGTGACACCCTGGAAAGGAGAGAGTTTTGCTTGTGCAGATGTCTGGGAAGTGTTTCAAGGCTGTTCTGGCACTGTGGTTGGGAAAGATTGGTGTTCCCATGGGAAGGTGGGGCAGGAGGCTTTGGGAAAAGCAGTGCCCAGGCTCAGGAGTGTGGGGCTGCACCCCCAGGGGAGGGAAACTTGTGTTCTCCAGGTCAGTCCAGTTCCTGCCCAAATCCTCACTGCCAGTTCCCAGAGCTTTCCTTGAATTGTTGAGGTTGAAAAAGACCCCCAAGATCATCAAGTCCAGCCATTCCCTCAGTACCACCATGATCACCACTAACCCATGTCCCCAAGTGTCACATCCACACGTTTTTCAAACACTTCCAGGGATGGTGACTCCACTATCTGTGCCAGTGCTTGAACTCCCTTGCAGTGAAGATCTTCCTCATATCCAACTAAACTCCCCCTGGCAGAGCTTGGGGCTGTTCCCTCATGTCCTGTCAGTTCTTACCTGGGAGAAGAGACTCAGCCCCACCTTGAATTTCCTACAAAGTGCAGCAGAACAGGAGAGGGCTAAGGGACTGCTGAGTCGCAGCCCAGATTCTGCACTGAGGTTCCCACCCTGTACCTGCCCTTCTGCCTCCATCCCCTCCAGTCAAACTTGGAATGGCAGTTTCCCTTCAATCCCTGTCATTTTGCTCCTACCCCAAAGGCTGATTCCTGCTTGTTCCTCATCCTCCCTGCCCAAACTATCCCTGTCCTTCTTTGCCTTCCTTGTTGTCTTTTGGGCTGCACTGAGCTGTGCTGCTCCTTCCCGTGCCCTGCTGCTGCGTGGGAGTGAGAATAAAGGGGCTTGGAAAGCTGAAGGATGAATTTTTCCTGTTGGTTTTCAGTTCTCTCCAGCTGCCCTGGATTTGGGGGGAGCTGCTCCTGCTGCCCTGCCACACCGAGGGTCCATCAGGTCAGGTCTGCTGTCGATGGAGGGATGTGATTTGTATTGACATCTCCCTCAGAAAGGTGGACGAGACCCTTTTGAAGGAAAAATTGCCTTTTTTTTTGGTGAAAGGATGTAGAAAAACTCCGTGGAAATTTCAATTCTGAGCTCGGATCCCAAATTGATGTTCCTTGGACGTTGCCATGACTGCGACAGAGTGACTCATCCCGTTCTGGGGAGCAGCTTTGCTTGTTGTACAAAGTCACCAGGGAAATAATTTTCCCTATCTATACATACCAAGGCTGTAAGGTTTGCTCCAGCAAACAAGACAAATAATATTTCCCGGTAATAGGAGCAGCCAACTGGAAAATGAGACCAGTGGGTTCTATTCTTAGTTCCATCATTAACCTTGGACATATTTTGTAACTTAGCTGGAGCTCTCCTTAGCTGCCTGTAAAGCAGAAAAAGTTATAAATACAGGAGATGCTTTTAGTAAGTAATTAAAATTCTGATGCTTAAGTGCTTCAGAAGTGTAAAATGTTCACCAGCACCTCCCTAAACTGCTGAAGGAAAGTCCAGCTGTGGTGCTGCGGGTTTAGGTGAAGCCTGTGAGCTGGGGGCAGATTATTTCCTTTAGCAAGGGCCATCAGGCTCTGTTTTTGTTAAGAATCCCCTGTTTTCCTGAATTCTCCCCGTGGTTGGGGTAGTTTTCTGTAGCCACATGCGGCGCCTTGGGGGAATCCCAGATCCTTGGAACTTGGTGGTGTTGAAGTGGCAGCGAGTTGTGTGGTTGGGTGATGATCAGATTCTGTTGTTTTTTTGGACAAAGGGAAGCATTTTAGATCCTGTCTGAGATTCCAGGACAAGGCAGGAGGGTGGGAACTTTCCTGCTGTCCTCCCCACGTTGGTGGCAGTGGGCAGGGACACTGTGCCTGCTCCTGGGGCAAGGAAGAGCCACTTCAGGGGAGTGAGGAGATGATGATGATGATGTGGCATCTTCAGGAACTTGCAGATAAGGGGCAGAACTGGCACAGGATGCCCAGAGAAGCTGTGGCTGCCCCTGGATCCATGAAAGTGTCCAAGGCCAGGCTGGACAGGACTTGGAGCAGCCTGGGATAGTGGAAGATGTCCCTGCTCTCTGCAGGGTTTGGGCTAAATGGGCTTTAAAGGTCTTTTCCACCCCAAACCATGCTGTAAAATCCCTGAAATAACCTTGCTAATTCTTTTTCTGTGCTCCACTACAAGTGTGAGAAGCCTCCTGTTTGCTCTTTCCCCTTTTTTCCCATAAAGGACTTAAAATATATCAGTGCTTCAGCCACAGCATTTCACACAGTGCAGGAGAATTTGCTGCTTCAGATTTCATTTTTAAGGCAGGATGTATAAATTACTCAGGTGGGCATCTTGACCTGTCTTGATGACTACATGGCCCTTTATTTGAAAAATACATCCTGAAGTGCCTGTTCCTGTGGGAACAATGTGTTTATCTGGGATCCCAGGTAATCTGCCTGCTGCTTGTTTTGCTTGTTAAACTTGGAAAACTTTCGTTGTAGCAGTTTTGGGTGGTTTTTTTTATGTCCTCCTGAGCTGTTTTGACCTTGAATTATTTGTCTGAGAGGGGAATATTTAATGATTGTTCTATTAATCCTGCACGCATTTAAATAACTCTTTTCCTTCTTCGGGAAAACATCTGTAGAGCTTTCAGAATAAATGCTGCATTTTCCACATCTGTCACTTTTTGATATTGCAAGGATTAGTCTTGTGCTCCCCCACTTGTCAGGAATTATTGATTGGTGATGGTGGAGAGAGGCTTGTCAGTTTGGAGATACATTTGGCTATTGGAATATCAGTTTATATTGATGTGAGTCCTGCTGGAAAAAAAACAGCTGGGAGCACATCTGTGCCTTCAAACATTAATTACCAGTATGCATGATTTGAGGGGAAAAACAATTTCTTAGGTAGTTTGTTTTGATTCTGGAGGCATTCAGGGGGGTGTATTTATCCCGCTCCTTTTTTTTTCCCCCAAATATTTTAAATCCATTCACCAGGATTGGGGAAGGATCTGTTTGAATACAGATTTGAACCTTTTTGAGCCTTCAGCACCCACTGAGCAGTGAGTGCACTTAGAGGGGCAGGTGCACTGCAGAGAGAAATGAGGAGAGCTGAAAATGCAATTTGACATGTTTCCCCAAAGAAACATGGTTTTTTTTTTCTTTTTGTTTTCCCAAAGCAAGTTAAATCCTGCCTGTCCTGGGCTTGTTTTGTTTTCTTGCTTTTCCAAATTAAAGTAAAACGAGGTAGGAGAAACCAAGACAAATGATCAGTCACCACACATTACAGCCAGGAAAGAAGCCACAGCTGCAAACCCTTGACTCTGTGTGGCTCAACTTCAGGGAACATCTTTAAAAAGTTTGGAAGTTTCCATGTGGATGCTCTACTTTCAGTACATTCTGAATGTTCCTTTTTTTTTTTTTCTTTTTCCCTTTCTCTCCCAGGTTGTGACCAGACTTATTCACTTGCTGGGTGAGAAGATTCTTGGCAGCCTTCAGCAGGGAGGTGAGACTCATTCCTGGACTATTCCCATTGATGCTGGGCCTTCCTTGGAGCCAGACTTGAATCCTTAAATTTGGAAACAGGCAGTGCATACTTGGAAAGGAAATTCATTGCTAAATTTCAGCCTGGAGAGGAGAAGCTCCAGGGAGAGAGCTCAGAGCTCCTTCCAGGGCTTAAGGGAGCTCCAGGAGAGCTGGAGAGGGACTGGGGACAAGGGATGGAGGGACAGGACACAGGGAATGGCTTTGGGCAGGGATAAATGGGATTTTGGGCAGAAATTGTTCCCTGGGAGGGTGGGCAGGGCCTGGCACAGGGTGCCCAGAGCAGCTGTGGCTGCCCCTGGATCCCTGGAATGGACATTGGGGCTTGGAGCAGCCTGGGACAGTGGGAGGTGTCCCTGCCCATGGCAGGGGGTGGAATAAAGTGATTTTTAAGGTCCCTTCCAGCCCAAACCAGTCTGGGATTCTGTTACAGCTGTAGGCACAAGTGGATGGTGATTTTATTGCATCTCTGCACACACTGGTTTTGGCAGGGCATGGCTCACTGGGTGTGGGAGTGGAATGATTTGAGGTACAGAAGTGTTGCTGCCTGTGTGCAGTGAAAATCCCCTGGAATTTCTTACAGGTGCAGTGTAAAGGCAGCATTGGAAAAGAGCAGCTGCAATCAGAGCACTGTGCTGAGCAGCAGCAGCACAGGCTGATTTAAAATGCCTGGATTTTGCAGTATTTTAATAAATTGTCTGGAGGAAATGGCTTTCCATGGGTTGGTTCTGAAGCTTTGTGTTCGTGGCAGCACCAACACAAAGTCCCTTTACTGACTGAAGGGGCAGGAGGGAATCTCCCAATTTTCTTGAGCAGCATTTGAAATCAAACAGATGCCCTTTAACTACTGGGGGTGTTGTGGGGCACTTTGATGCTGAGGATTGTTTGGTTTGGGAGGTTTAAATTACTTCAGTTGCTGGTTTTGCCAAATTCCAAGGTGGAACATTCCTGTTTCAGAGCAGTCTGGGGAAGGAAATTTGCTCTTTTTTCCCCTTCTCAGCTCTCTGGGCACAACCACTTGTGGCACAAATACCTGATGATAATTGTATTAAACTTCTGTGCCTGCTGAAGTAACCTCTGTGGCCCAGGGCAGAGTGTGCACAGCCATGGAAACAGGGCAAAATGGGGAGAATTTCGTGAAATTAGTGAGAGTAACAGGAGTTCAATCAGAGAATCACCACTGAAATTCTGAGGAGGGAAGGACCTGTGGAGATGAAGGAGTTGAGCTGTGAAGTGTAACCTCTTTGAAGATACAGATATTTTCTTGAAGATCACCAGAAGGAGGGGAAAAAACCTATTTAATGTTCTGTGCACAGCTGTTTTAGAAGATTTGAAATGAATAACTCAATTGCTGAATACATTTCAAAACAAAGTTTATCTGGTATTTCTTTGTGTCCCGCAGTGGTTTGTCACCCTGGCATTGAGCCTTTTGAGTGGATTTGCACAGGGAATATCAAGTATTTCCACATGCCCTGCTCAAGAATTCATCTTGATGGTACATCTTAGGCCTTTGCTGGGTGAAACGAGATAAAGCAGGATGTGAAATCTCAACTTAAATTCAAAATTATTTTGTGTTCTCGGAGCTGAGTTGACAGGCATTAACAGCAGAGTGAGATTTTCTGAGAAGGCTCAGCTAAAGAGGAAAAAAGAATATCAGAACAGTTTGTAGAACATTGACCTTTACTTACTCTAAGCTGTCTGGGAAGATCTTGATCTTCCTCACATGCGTTGCAGGTTTCTCTCAAAAACACCTTTTCCTCACCAAATTATATTAGAGAGAGTTCTCAGGTACTTTGCAGCTATTTCAGAGGTTCCATATTTTAATACTCCTAATAATTGGAAAGTTCTGCATCTTGCAGAGAAGGGAAAACAGGCAGAAATGCACATTTTCTATGGGAGATTCACTGAAAACAAGGAAAGGAAAACAGGTAGAAATGCACATTTTCTATGGGAGATTCACTGAAAACAAGGAAAGGAAAACAGGTAGAAATGCACATTTTCTATGGGAGTTTCACTGAAAACAAGGAAGAGAAAACAGGTAGAAATGCACATTTTCTATGGGAGTTTCATTGAAAACAAAGAAGAGAAAACAGGTAGAAATGCACATTTTCTATGGGAGTTTCACTGAAAACAAGGAAAGGAAAACAGGCAGAAATGCACATTTTCTATGGGAGTTTCACTGAAAACAAGGAAGGGAAAACAGGTAGAAATGCACATTTTTTATCGGAGTTTCACTGAAAACAAAGCAAGTTTCCTTGCTCAGGAAGACCATAAGAAAAGGATTGTTAAGTTTTGGAATATTTTAATACTGACAACAGGTTTAGGGGTTTTGTTAGTTGAATCAGTTTAACTAACTGATTTTCGTTAGTTAACTAACTGATTTTTGTCACAAAACTAGGTTTTTGTGAGCTAAATCACTTCCAAAGTTGGGCTAAAGGGATTTTAAGTGCCTCTTTATCTTTGTCTTCTTGGCTCAGGTAAATCCATGTCTCATTTCACATATTCCCGGCGTATTTTTAACATTGCCTAACTTCAACCCACATATGCTGCACCAGCAGCCAAAAATGATGGAAACTGATCTCCATCCTCTTAAATGAAACGTGTGGGAACTCTGCTGTGGAGGTTTGTGTCCCATTTCTCTGACATGGAGCAGCTCAGTGACACAGTGACATTTTCCCTGCTGTTTGAAGGTGACATTCCCATTTATTTATTTATTTATTTTTTCTTGCAGGCTGTGACTGATGGCAGGTGTTTTTGTTTTTTTTTTTTTTTTTCTTTTTGGACAGGTCACCCTCTTGGATTGCACAGCTCCAGCAGCAAGTGGGATGCAGGGAATCCTGCCAGCAATCTCTCCACTGTGGCCATCATGCCTGTGTCTGAGGAGGTGCCTCTCACAGCCTTCACCCTGGAGCTCAAACACGCCCTCAGTGCTGTGGGTGAGTGTTCTTGTCTTGGCATCACAGCAAATAAACCCTGCTGGTCGTTTTAGAGAGGTGTTGTCACCTCTCAGAGGGAGGTTCATGCTGTGTTAGGGGGGTAGTGGTACCTTGGAGATGGCTACAGGGATGGGGAGGAGGTTTTGGAGAGAATTTTGTGGGTTTTTATAAAAAAGGAGGGAGAGGGATTTTTTTTATATATGGCCAGAAGTGGGGAGTGGTTATAAAGTCAGTGCAGAGAGTAGGGAGGAATTCTTGTGAGGTGAGGAGGCCCTGGCAAAGGGTGCCCAGAGAAGTTGGGGCTGCCCCTGGATCCCTGGAAATGTCCAAGGCCAGGCTGGAACAACCTGGAATAGTGGGAGGTGTCCATGGACAGGTAATCTTTAAAGTCCTTTCCGACCCAAACCAGTCTGTGATTCTGCAGCACTGGTCAGGATCAGCCTTTTTGCTGCTTCTTGTTTCTCTATTCCCATCCTTATTTAATTATAGTGGAAAACTTTTCTGTCTTAATGATTTGGAAATACCCAGCAGCCTCTCTGGCCCTTGTCCTGGCTGCCCTGAGCTCCTCATAGTCACTCCAGGAGAACATCCCACACCAGGGCACTGAGAGTCTGACCATCTCCAGCTCATTGGGAAGAGTCTTTCAGGCCTCCTCAGCTGAAAACCTTCATCCAGCAAGTGGTTTCTTAGGCAGTTTTTTGTGTTGTGGCTGTGTATGAGTGGTGAGCATAAGACTTGGTGGAAGAGGCTGGTGGAGGAGATCCAGATTGGCACTGGAAATCCAAAGTTTAGTCTGAGATCACTGTCCCATGTGTTGCCAGCCTGTTTGTCTGTCTCATGCCCACAAAACCGTGTGTTCAGCTCCCAGCTGAGTCATTAATTGCTTTATCCGCGAGTGAAGTTGCTTGTGCAAATTCCAGTTCCTGACAGAACCCCATGTATTTAATTCAGAATTCATTTTGTGTTCATTAGTGGTGTTTGACATTTCCTGAACGTCCTCTTCTCATCCTCAAATGCTGTTACAGATCTCTTGAGTGAATCTCCTGTAGTTCTCTGAGAAATGATTAGTCTGCTCTCTCATGGCTTGTTTAAAAGTACAGGTTATGTGATGCTTGAGGTGTAACCACTTACATTTATTGGCAATTTTCTTTCTGACTTCTGCTGTCTGGAGCTGACATTCCTGTTTGTGCTTAAAAATCTTCTGGGTTGAACAGGCACTGGAAGAAACTGGTGGTGCTTGAGCTCTTTAACCTTCTGAATCCTGAATTTGTGTGCAACTCATGGTGGAGACTTGCTACAGTGAGAACTAATTTGTGGGTGTTTGAAGATTCCTCCTCTTTTTGGAGATGGCAGGAAAAATGTTCCATCCATAATGGAGCTGTGTTGCTAATGGGGACTCCTTAGGGATCACTGCCAGCTTGTTTTGATGTGTGACAACACTAAGAGCCTGTAAATAAAACAAACAGAAACGTAAGGAGGTAGATGGACTGTTGAGAATAAAAAAACACCCATTTGAGCTGAAAACAGCAGGCTGGTGTCAAAGGGGGTTTGGTGGGGTCACTTGGCCATTTCCCCCTCACTTTTTTCCCTCTCTTTCCCTGGGCTGATGCCTGGGCTGTGCCTGGCAGCTCGAGATGGTTCTGTACACCCTTGGCACCTGAAGTTGTTGCCAAAAGGGAGCAGACGGCTGCAGTGGGAAGAGGAAAGTGTTGTGGGAAAACACAGGAGCCATCTGGTCCCAAACACCAAACACCCCTGGCACAGGAGTCACAGCCCAAGCTCCCTGAGCCCCTGGAGCTCCCAGGCAGGGCAGAACCTCTGCACAGCTCTGCTGGGCTGTTCTTTCTTTATTTAACAGAAGCAACATTTTCTTTCTTCCCTTTTTTTTTTTCTTTTTTTTTTTACCTATTAACCTTATTTTTTAACCTATTTTTTAACCTCTGTAGCTGTTGTATTTCCTCCTCTACCCCTCTGGCTGAGAGTTGTTTGGATGTTCCTCCTCAGTGTCTCACAAAGTGCTGGCAGCCACATGCAGGTGCTGCTTTGCTTTCAGGGAAGGAGTTGGGTTTTGGAATGATTTATTTATTTTTTTTTTTTCTTCTGACTTCCTGCAGCAAAAAATGAGCTGAGTAATGAAGTGAGATTTTGATTTGTTTTCAGGTTGTTTTCCTGTTCACATTTGGCGTGGGGGGAACTGTCACAGCAGCTGTGGCTGCCCCTGGATCCCTGGAAATGTCCAAGGCCAGGCTGGACAAGGCTGGGAGCAGCCTGGGATATTGGAAGGAATCCTTGCCCATGGCTGGGGTGGGATGAGATGAATTTTAAGGTCCTTTCCAGCCCAAAACATTCCATGATTCCCTGTGGAAAGGTTTGCACTGGGGCTTTGCTGGGCACTGCTGCCACCTGAGCTCAGGATGCGCCCAGCAGCCCCTGGACTTGAGGCTCAGACCTGCCCTGGCTTTATGGAAATGGGAGCTGTTATTGTGCTTGACAAGGCTTCATTGAAAATCTTCTCTGAAAGGAGCTCTCAGTTTGGAAAATTGCTTTGAAGATTTGCTGCTATTCACATCTTTTTGCCTTTTTTTTTTTTTTCCCTTGAACCAACCTTTTTTCTAATTGTAAGTTAAATGGCAGCATCCAATTACAATACTTGACTTAACATTTAATCCATACTTAACATTTGATCCTTATAATTTCATTGCTCAGGGTTTCAAATAATGTTCCAGAGCCATGGAGAGCAGCTGGTTTTAGCTTTCTTTTGCAACTTAATATATTTATTATAGAAAATTCCCTTCCCTTCCTGTTGATATCAACTTAGCTGGATATTGCAGTGATGCCTTGAATTCCCCTTGCTGCAGGTTGGAGATATGAGGATAAGAAGGAATTAGGAGGATGGAGGCAGAAACATTGAGATCATTGCAAGAATCATCAGTTGCTGGAGCTCTGGGCAGGAGCTTTGGGATGCTGCTGACCCCAGTTCTGGTGGGAGGGAAGGATGGGTTGTAACACAATGTAACACTGAAATGGTTTTCCTTTTCCTGGAGTTGGTGTGAGAAGAGCTGTGGGCAGTGCTTGGAGTTGGAGCTGGTTGGAGATGAATCTATTCAACAGGATTTTGGGGCTTGTTTTGGTAATTTTTTTAGTAATTTTTGGTAATTCTGTGTTATTAAAGGGATGTAAAAGTAATGACAACTAGAAAATCTCAGTCTGATAATGAATATTTACTGCCCAAAAAAATTTGGAAGCTATTCAGAATCTTCCTTCCCCCAGAAAAAAATAATCCACTTTTGCCTGTAATGAGACAGGACTTAGTGCTTACACTGCTTAATTTTTTTTTTTTTTTTCATTTTTTTTTAATGTTTTGATTTGTAATGGGCACAGCTCAGGTGAGCATCCTGCTCTCCATTGGGGTGCATTCTGCACACAGGGAGCCACCAGAGTGTGGGGCCACCTACAGCTTTCCCCAACCCATTTGTGCGGCTTTCTTTGACATTTCGTGTTTCTGTGATTTATGATAATTCACATCTTGTTTCCAGACATCGTGATTGTGTCCCAGTTGGAGCTTCTAATCACAGGATGGTTTGGGCTGGAAGGGATCTTCAAGCCCATCCAGTCCCAGCCCCTGCCATGGGCAGGGACACCTCCCACCGTCCCAGGGACCCCTCCCACTGTCCCAGGCTGCTCCAAGCCCCAATGTCCATCCCAGGGATCCAGGGGCAGCCACAGCTGCTCTGGGAATTCCATTCCAACCCCTGCCAGGGAACAATTCCTGCCCAATCTCCCATCCAGCCCTGCCCTGGGCAGTGGGAGCCATTCCCTGTGTCCTGTCCCTCCATCCCTTGTCCCCAGTCCCTCTCCAGCTCTCCTGGAGCCGCTTTAAGCACTTGAAATCCACCCTGAGCTCACCCCAAAGCTTCTCCTCTCCAGGTGAACACTCCCAGCTCTCCCAGCCTTTCCTCCCAGCAGAGCTGCTCCATCCCTCTGATCCCCCTGGGGCCTCCTCTGGGTCTCTCCAGCAGCTCCAGGTCCCTGCTGTGCTGACCCAGGGCTGGGGCAGCTCTGCTGCTGTCACAGCTCTGTGATCAAAGATTGATTTGGGACCTGCAGCAGCAGCTGGACCTGCCTTCACCTTGAGACAGAGATAGAATGAAAGATGCTCTGAGCTCTGTGGGCCGAGCAGAAGGTCCTGCAGGGCACAGTGACACCCCTGCTGTCCCCTGGCTGTGCTGCAGCCTCTGGTGTCACAGCTCTCCCTCTCAGTCTGGGGCTCCAGGGGATGGAGGAATGTGGAATATCCAACTTCCAGAAAGCAGGAACAGAATTTTCCAGCTCTGAACTCGAGGGCCAGGTTTTTCTGCCCTGCAATTCATCATGCTGATGGATTCTGGTCAGTGTTCATAATGTCTATTTTTATTATTAATTCTTCTCCTCTTAATCCTGATAGAGCTGAGAGCATCTTTTGATAAGAAGTTCTTCTGCAGTATTCAGATTTTTCAAAAGTATTTGCCTGACTGTTTTCTTGTTCCTTTTACTGGGACCAGCTAAAAGACACCACATGGCTGTGCAAATTCTGCTTCTATGTGGGAGCCCTCTGATCTCATAGAATTTCAAACTGAAGCAGGGAGGGGATTCAAATCCAACATATGTGTCTCTCTCATTCCTTTCTGCCCTTTAAATTTTTCCTTCTATTCAGTTCTAAAAATGTATTATGTATTGGGAGAGCTCACTGAAAAATCTTTGCTAATAATTTATTGGAGTTTTTAATTACAGCTCTGCCTGTCTTTACACACAGATTAGATTTAAATGTGAAATGTTCAGTGTGATGCCTGAACCCTGGCACAATTTAGTATTTTTTTGTTGCTGGGCAAGATCCTCTGACATCCAACTCATTTATCAGTTATGTGACTTTGCCACATAATTCTATAGACTTTTATTAGGCCAAAAGTAAATTTTCTTTTAATGGAGTCCAAGCAAAGAAATTTGCTCTGCTGAAATTTTCCCACAGTGGGTTTTTGTACTGGCCTTGTCTTTTGATGTGGGTGTGTTTTTCTGGTGAGGTGGATCTGAAACAATTTCTGAACCTCAGAAATTACTGTTTTCCCCCTGGGCCACTCATTTCTTGAGACAACTTTTGCACCATGTTTTATTAGACTTAGAACTAGGACACCTATACTCCTGCTCCTGCACATCTTAGGAAGTTGCTGTTTTGTGGGAAAAAAAATGACCAAAGTGAGTTTCTTGCTCACTGGCAGTAAAAGGGAGGTTTTATGTCTCTGGGGCAGGAGGTTGGAAGCTTTGCTGCAGCCCTTCTGTTCAGTGCCCTTGTTTGTTAGCAGAGAAAATGAACCAGACCTCTGGTATTTGGCAGCTTTTCCTTCCCTTCCTTTCTCTTTCATGGAATTCTTAGTTCTGTACTGACAAACAGATGGTTCTGGAGTACAGCTTTAGGTGCTCCAGGAGGTTTTCCCAAGAAACCCCCATCCCTGGGCCTGGGGTGAGGCCACTGCCTGCACTTCTCTCACCTGAGCACAGAAATCCTGGGCTTCAGGATCCCTCTGAGCTCTTGGCTGACAGAAGAATCCCCCCAGGATTTCTACTGAAAACCACCACCTCAGGCTTGAGAAATCCAAAAAAAGTTGAGAAAGCTGCAGATTGCTGGAGGCTCAGGGAATGGCACTGGCTTTGCCTTGCTCTGATACTCCTCCTCCCCAGCAATCTGCTGCTGGCTGCTGCCAGAGACACACACAGGGCTTGGAGAAATATTTAGTGTTACCTCACATCACCTCTCCTGTTCTCCACTTGGAGCTGTTCTGATCCTACTGACAGGGCACTGAGGGGTGCAGGGATGTGGCCCTGATGCCAGTTCTGGCTGGAAGCTGCCCCTGAGGCTGTCTCAGGTTTGGAGAGGGGTTGGTTAGAGGTGTGTGGCTGTGACAAAGCACTTTAAGGATGTTCTGACACAGTGGCCCGGTCACTCATGCCTGCAGGTTTGTCTGTTTGAAGGCTGTGGATTTGAATCAACACAGAACCATGGAATGGTTTAGGTTGGACGGGACATTAAAGCCCATCTCACCTTCCAGCTTGCTCCAAGTCCTGTCCAACCTGGCACTGCACCTCCAGGATGGGAATATTTTTTAATTACATGGTTGCGTGCAGCAGTTTAGTTGAAAATACCACTTTTGTTGGTTCTGTTTTCTGAGCTCACATATGTTGGCGTTCTTGGTCACATTAATGGAGGGGTTTTAATGGCTGATTAATTGGGAGCCTGCTGGAAGCTGGGAGTGCAGAGCAGATGGTTGGTATTTCTGAGACAAAACAAGTTGGTTCTGTTGGAAGCATCACCGTGTTCCGTGCTGGGGATGAGTGAAGGTCTGGGAATCTTTGTCCCGTGTCCCTGGCATGTGGAGGGATGGGCTGCTGGGCTGGCACAGCCAGGGCACCCTTGTCTGTGTCCTGCTCCTTTCCCACATCAGAAATGAGGTCTGGGTGTGATTTTTAAGTCTCTCCAAGGCTCTTCTGGTGCTTGTTGTCCACAGTTAAGATACCTGTGGCTGAAAGAGCCCAAGGATCCACCCCAGCCCTACAATCTCCCATTGGATGGAAGCTGTTCTGGCTGCAGGTCACTGGCTTTGATAGTGTGCCCTGGGTTTAGTGGTGTTCCCCTTGGTGCCTGGGCCCCAGAGCATCACCAGGGGCTGATGCTGCTGGATCTCAGTGCCCAGGATAGGGGGATAACAGCCAGAGGTGCCCACGCTGTTCCCTTGGTGTTGTCTCTCTTACTTAGCATTTTTATTGCATTCCTCAGCTCATTTGGCACTCCAGGCTGTTTGTCTTTGCCTGCTAAACTTCCACCACTGCCAGAAAGCTTTGTAAGCCACACACATCCTGGAATACAACTCTAATCCACCTATCTTTCCTATTTAACTGAGGACTCTGACACGTTAATGAACACTGATGATCACTGTGCTGCTGAGTGCTTGCAGAATTGCCCTGCACTCTGTCCCTTGCTGTTCTGTCCTGTGCAGTGCCATCAGTATTCCCTCTGGGAGACCTCTCTTATCCCATTGTGCCATTTCAAAGCTGTACCAGACCAACACTGACCCCAGGTGTGAGCAGTGAATCACATAAAAGAATCTGCCAGTGTTAAGGAGATGGTGAAAACCCCCTTTCCCAGCACTGGGGCTGTTCCTGCTGCTGGATGGCTCCAGGAGCAGCAGAGAGAGGAGGGAAGGGCAGGCAGAGCCCAAATCTGCTCTGGGAGTGCTGCTCATTCCCTCTGCTTGGGAATTGTTGCTTTCATAGGAACCAACTTACAGAACTTTTATTGGCGGGTGGGGAAGTCAAATTCTCTTCTTGAATCGTCCTCCTCTCTGGTCTCTCTTTATCTTTTGGTCTCTGTTTATGGGATGTTTTTGTCCATTTCTGTTTGCTCTACATTGATAATCAGTGTAGCAAAGGAGCAAATGTTATTTGGGTCTTGGAAAGTACAGAATGGGAAATGGCACTTGGGAATTTTTTCAAGTGTAAGAGTAAAGTCAATTAAAGCAGAGTGAAGCCTTTTCAGCAGGACTTGAGCATTGAAGGAGGGAATGAGTTGGCCCTGAAGGTCAGGACAGCCAGTTCCAGGTCTGTACCTGTGGGTTTTGCCTTTTCAACACAGAGGTGTGAATTTGTGACCTTCTCCCACGTTGGTTGTTCACACTTCCTTGATTTTTACTGAACACATTATAACCTTGCCTCAAGACTCCTCACATAATGAAGTGTTTTGTTACTTAGTACATAAATTTCAGTTCTGTTGTTAATGAAACAAGGAGAGATTGCACAATGAAAAACATGAATGCAAAGCAACTGCTCTGTCATGTTTTGTAAATGTGAATTTCTCTCTCACTAACAGACAGGTAATATTTTCTCTAGGTGTGCAGTTATTCCCTGAAGTTTTCTTTTCTTTGCATTTTTTTTCATTTACCTGCAGTCACTCTGCAACCTCCATCACATATGGCACAAATTGCTGCTGCAATAGAATTGCTAATAAGAAAATTAAAGTGAAGTGCCTGTAAGAAGCTTTATTTGCACTGAAATTCAGCTCAGATCTAAGGTTGTTGCCAGATGTGTCTGTGTAAGTAGTGGAGTTTGACTGTGCCCTACAGATTTGGGAATGTTTTTGGGGCTCCTGTTGGTATGTTGAGTAAGGAGTAGTAAAGCTGCAGAGATCTTGAGGATTCACCTGGGCTCAGTGCAGGATGAACAAATTCTGTATTTTGGGAGGTCAGGGGAACAGCTTTTTTTTCCTTTGAAAACAGGATCCTGGCCTTCTTGGGGCTGTAAAGGTCTGGGATATTTTGAATGCTGAGTTGGTGAAAATGCGGCTGCAAGAGGAGCTGTCACCAGAGGCAGGTTGGACAGGGCTTGGAGCAGCCTGGTCCTGTGGAAGGTGTCCCTGCCCATGGAATGGGATGAGTTTTAAGGTCCCTTCTAGTTCAGACCATTCCATGGGTCTGTGATCATTTTGTGACCCTGAGAAATGGGATAACAGAGTCTGCAGGTTGTGACTAATGCATTAACAGAGCTCTGGGGATAGGGAGAATTGGAAGTGTGAAAATTTTTGTGAAGACTTTGTGCCAGCTCTGCTCAATGCACTGATCCATCACTACCTTCAAAGCAAATTCATGGGATTGAATTCTTGGAATCATAGAATTGTTTAGGTTGGAAGGGACCTTAAAACCCATCCCAGCCCCTGCCATGGGCAGTGACATCTTCCACTCTCCCAGCTTGTTCCAAGCCCTGTCCAGCCTGGTCTTGGACACTTCCAGGGATGGGGCAGCCACAACTTCTCTGGAAGTGTGTTCTCCTTTCTCCGGGAGCTCAAATTGAGGTGTTGACAGGTGAAATTCCTTGTTCCCCCAGGTCCTGCCCTGCTGCTCACCAGTGACAACATCAAACAGCGCCTGGGCTCTGCTGCTCTCGACAGGTACCTGCCCTCCTCACTGCTCAGGGAAATGCAGACACACACTGCACTGTTCTTATAAATACACAGAGTTTGGGAACAAAATCCTGTCTTCTGACATGCACTGGGCCTTCTGCTCCGGGTGTTGGAGACAATAATGTTTCAGGAGTATTTGGTGCAGGTGTGGGTGGGGTTTTTTCCACAGTTCCTTTCACGCTTGTGAAATTGGAAAAGCTGAATTGCTGTGAGTGTGCTCATGCTTAGGGATGCTGTGGGAGCATTACTGAAGTGAGGCATCACTGTATCCTCCTGCCTTGATATTTGCCTAATGGTAAAAATCCTGGAGAAACAGAGCCAACAGGAGCTGGGAGCAGAGGGAATTCCTCTCTCTCCCTGTGTAAGATTCCCCTCTCTCCTCTTGGGAGCTGTGCTACAACACCAACTGACCTCTCTGTTCTCCTTGTCTGTCCCCAGCATCCACGAATACAGGCTGACCAGCTGGCTGGGCCAGCAGGAGGACATCCACAGGATTGTTCTGTACCAGGCTGACAGCACCCTGACCCCCTGGACCCAGCGCTGCATCCGCCAGGCCGACTGCATCCTCATCGTGGGGCTGGGGGACCAGGAGCCCACTGTGGGAGAGGTGAGGGAGCTGCTCCTTCCCCTCCTGGCCCTGGGAACAAAGCAGGCTGCTTTACACTCATCTATTTTCCTGGGTTTGACACCCAGTGAGGTGTAAATAATGAAATATTCCTGAGAAATGCCTGTTAGGGGTAGCGACAGAATTGCGTGAGAATCCTCTGAAATGGCAAGTTTTATGTGGGAGTAGTTCCAGCAAAGGTTTTTTCCTCTAAAGAGTCATTTTGGCCAAGGGTAAATCAAAAATTGCTTTGAAGCTTTGTGTTTCTGCCCAAAGAATTTCTTTGGGTCTCCACACAGAGGGAGAAAATTCTTTTCTGCCTGGATGAAATTCATGGTGTGTGCTCAGGAAAAAGTAGATCTAAATTACAGTGTATGAATTATTTATTATATTTTATTACATATCTTAAGCTGTAATTTTTCCCCCCTTCCTATCTATTTTTATGGTTTTATATTTTATTACCAAAGCCCTCTGACCAGATAAAAAAAATCTTGAAGAAATTTTAAAAAGGGGATCACAAGGCAAGGTTTTTTAGGATGGTGAAGTGCTGAGTCTGACGTGCACAGAGCCTGGGCTGGTCCCACGTGCAGCTTTCGTGTGTGTCTCGTTGTGTGGGCTCTTCCTGAGTTGGATGTGGGAGGCAGGAAGCACAGGCAGAACAAGCTGCCAGCAGTTGCCTAAAACAACAACAAGAAAAAAAAAAATCCAAAATCAGAAATGCAAGGAGGAAAAAAAAAAAAAAAGTAGACTGATGAGAAGGGAAAGAAGAAAACACTGAATATTTGTTGGCTCGAATGTGACTCGGGCAGCATCTCACGTTGCAGGAGCAGTGCCTGCTTGTGCTCAGCTTTTTATGGCCTGGTTTAAATCAGAACCATTCAGGTTTGAATTTTTGGCTGATTTTAGGCTTCTGTGTGCTCTGCAAGCCCAGAGTTAGCAGTGTTGTTGTCTAAATCAATCATGTTTGAGGGCTGTGAGTGTGCAGAGTTGGATCGAGGTGGGAATAGGGGTTTGGGGTGTGTGTGGATGTATTTCACCCTGAGGATGGAGCAGCCAGGACTTATTGCCCTTTCCTTGTATGTCCATATCTGCTGCAGCTGGAGAGGATGCTGGAGAACACAGCAGTGAGAGCCCAGAAACAGCTGATCCTGCTCCACAAGGAGGATGGGCCCCTCCCTTCCCGCACCGTGGAGTGGCTCAACATGAGGAGCTGGTGTTCTGCTCACCTCCACATCCACTGCCCACGCAGAGTCTTCTCCAAAAGGAGTCTGCCCAAGCTGGTAAGAGATTCCTGCTTTGGTGGCTGGGCTCTTGCTGTCCCTCACTTGGTCTGTAATCTGTGTTTCACAGGGGGTCTGGGATAGTGATAGTCCACCATGTTCTTACACACACACACATGTTCTCTTTAAATCTGTTGGGCCTCAACTGGATTTAGGGGGGGCAGGTTTTCTTTATGGGTGCAGACTTGGCTATTTGATATCTTAAAAGAGTAATCACTATCTCAGAATCCCAAAGGTGTGTAGAGGTCATGGAATCTTTTTTGTTGAGGAGATCCCTGTGCTTCCCAAAGCTGTGCTAAACATGAGGCAGAGGCAGCCTGGGATGCTCCTCAAGGCCTTCAGATCCTTGTAAAGGAGAGAAAGAGCTCTAAAGGAAATTCTGTACTAACCCCAGTGGCTATAAAAGACTCAGAGAGGCCACTGGCCACTAGAACTGTTTGGGTGGTTCACAACCCTCTGTTCCTTTGAAGAAGAGCTGTAACAGAGTCACTGACAGGAGGGGACCACTGGGGCTCCTCCAGTCCCACCTCCCTGCTCAACAGGGTCCCCTGGAGCAGTCACTGGGATTGTGTCCAGACAGGCTTGGACTATCTCTAGTGAGGGAGATTTCAGAGCCTCTCTTGTCTCTGTTCACCACACAGGAAAGAAATTCTTCCTCCTCTCCAGGTGGAACTCCTGGACATCAGTTCCTGCCCATTCCTCTGGTGCCACAGACAGAGCCTGGTCCCTGCCCTGAGCCCTCCCTGCACACAGGGACAGACAGGGGTGAAGTCTCCCCTCAGTCCTGTCTTCTCCAGGCTGAGCAGCCCCACAAGAGAGAAGCTCCATTCTCCTCACCTTTGCAGCATCTTTTAGCAGGCTGCTGTTGGCTCTGCCTGTCACCAGGTGGACACAAAACGATGACACTCACACCTTCAGGTTGTGAGATGAGAAAGAAGAAAGTTTATTTGGGTTTTGGGTTTAAACAGGGTTTGGACTTTGACCAGTGGTTGGGGGACAAGGTTGACACTTCTGTGACCCCACTGGTTAAGCCAGAAATGTCAGTTTGTCCTTCCCACAAGAAGGAATGCGCTACTTACAAAACATCATTCTTCGTTTATGTTACAATGCTTAAGAAAACTCCAGTACAGAGTGCAAACATCAGAAGGCTGAAAAATCAGTGCTGAAACATCTGCCTGACCGTGCAGTGACCATGCCTGGCTCTCTCTCTCCTCTGCAGGTGGAGATGTATGAACGGGTGTCCCAGAAGGTCCCGGACCGACACTCGGATTTCTCGCGCCTGGCCCGGGTGCTGACGGGCAACGCCATCGCGCTGGTGCTGGGCGGCGGAGGGGCCAGGTAGGGATGTCCTCAGAGTCCTGCCTGGGCTCTGGGCAGCCTGATCTGGGCAAAAACACACCCTGCCCATGGCATGGGAGGGGGAACAGGATCAGCTCCAAGGTGCCTCCCCAACCCAAACCACTCTGGGAGTCTGTGCCGGTGCATCCACCAAATCCGAGAGCTGTCCCTAGGCTGGGACTGATCTCTCAAGAAACTCACTTTGGTCATTTTTTTTCCACAAAACACCAACTTCCTAAGATATGCAGGAGCAGGAGTTCCTGGGACAGCAGCCCTGCTCTGCAGGCAGCATTTGGAGGAGGAGACACTGAGGAATTACACAAACTTAGCCTGCTGTGGGCATTTGTGCTGAATTTCTGCAGAAGGAACATGAGTGTTTGTGACCTCTCGAAGCCTCTCATAATGGTTTAATACCACGAGGTGACAGGGGCACGAAAGATGACGTTTCTTTCTCTTGGCCTTACACTATGGATTTTTTTTCCCTTATGGACTTTTATATTAAAAAATGGCTCACAGTATTTCAAAGTTTGAGCAGTAAGAGGAATTACGTCCTCTAATGGAGAATGTTCTCATCTTTATAATCCTCCAAACCCCCAGGTAGCCATACACTCTGACAGCCTTACCTTACAGAGAGAGCGTGTTTTTGCAGACACAAGGACGAGGTTTGTGCTAAGCACTCTGTTAGAATTCCATCTGAAACCCCGCTGAGCTTCAGAAACAAACTATTGCTGGCATTTTTCTTTGGAATCCCTTTTTACTTGGAGAGTTTTCTGTTGAGACAGAGTCGAGTCGCCCTTTCTCTCAAGTGAGCGCCGCCTTCGTTGTCTCCATCACTGTGTTCTTGAAGCCCTGCTTGAAAAAGAGTGCTTTGAAATACAGCTCTCAAAAAAAAAAAAAAAATCCCTAATTTGCACAGGGTCTGTCTAAGTGCACAGAAATATCACATTTTTGTCGTTGGGCCAGCATGTGCAGGAAAGGCTGGAGCTGCTTTGTGCCACCTCCTCCTGAGCAGTCCCTGGTGCTGAGACAGCCAGAGCTGGTTCCTGGAGTGTCTCACAGTGCCTTGATCCTGCTCCCTTTCACAGCCCCTCACCTGAGCTGGTTTCAGGATTTCATCTCTGAGACAAGCTCTGTCCTGTGGAGACACAAAGCAGAACAGCAGAGGGGAGCTTTTGTTTTATCTGAGCATCTCAGGAGGCTCCTCATCCACTTGATACAGAACATTTGGGGTTTGTTCTTTGTTCCCAGCTGATATCTCTGCCTCTACCAGAGCCTGTGTCATGCTAAATATGTGCACTCCTGTGCTTCTGGCAGCACATTTTGCTCATTCCCTCCCTTCCTTCTGTAACACTGCTGTAATTTTTTGCCAAACTGTTTATTTTTTTTTTTTTTTTTTTTTTTTACTTTTTTTTTNTTTTTTATTCTACTACTTAATTTGCAAGCTCCCACCTGTGGGTGTGCAGGATCCGAGGTAAGGAGGAGCAGGGTCCCTGTGTTGGTCCTGTGTTGTCCCTCTCTGCAAAGCTGCTGTGTTGGCTGTGGGGGCTCTGGATGCTCATCACCCATTCAGCAATGAGCCATGGGCCATTAGCCATCACTCTGCTCATTTCTGCGTCCCTCAGTGGGGAGGACTTGAAGAGGATTAAGGGCAGAGTGGATAAATGGGATATTTCTTCCTTCTCTGAAACATTTTGTTTTGTCACAGACTGAAATGCTCGTTCAGGGGTTCCAGGCTGGCACAGGGATGTGTTTTCCCTGGAAAGGTACAGAATGCTGTTCTGGTCATTAAATAATCATCTAAATTGTGGTTAGATAAAGGTTTTTCAAAGTGAGAATATAATTAAGACTGGGAAAAAGACAAAATTACTCTGAACCGTGTAAAGGTCCAGAATTACTCTGAACCTCTGCCTTTGGAAGGGCAAAATAAACTCTCAGATTGCCCATTTCTACTAACAAGGGAATTTCAAGAGATTAGGTTAGGCACTTAAAATCATCTTGTGGTTAAAGCACAGTCAGGCTGAGAATGTCTTTGTGGGTCTTTGCACAGGCTGTTGATGGCCTTTGGATAATAATTACATGAGTAACCTCCCAGCTTGCTCTCAGAGCAGGAATCCTGCAGGCCACACAGCCAGGGAGAAGTGACAGTGACAGGGGCTGGCTGGTGGCTGTTTGTTCAAGGTATTGTGTTCTGTGACTCCAGTAATATCAATTATTTAGTTGTTATTTTTGGGAATGTTTGTCTGGCTTCCCAGTGACAGCCGGATTGGGAGGTTTTTACCAAGAGCAGCTTCCCAGTAATTATCGTTGTGGTTTGTCATGACAAAAGGAACTAAAGGTTTTCTCTCTCCTCTGAGCATAAAAATAAAACAACTCGAAGTGATACAGTTCTAAAATTACAGTGTTTTGCTTTTGTTAAATGCTGACTTAATTTTAGTTCGAAACGTCGTGGAGTTTGAAGGGAAGGAAAAGGGGATTTGTGTTTAGGAAAATAATACCTTTGAGGTGTAGTGGCAAGAATAATGACACATCAAGCCCTGCAACAAAGGCATAAACCTTCCATAAATAATTGTCCTGACCTTTAGCCCTCCCACGTACAGCCCACCCCTTCTTTGCTTTGCTATGGTTGTCTGAGCAAAGCTGTTTGAAAACTAAAATTTCTAGGGAGTAAATAATTATTACAGGACTATCTGGGAATCCCTAAGGATTTGGGGGAAAAAAAACGGGTTGAGCTGTTCCAGAATCACTGAATATCCTGAGCTGGAAGGATCTTCACTCCTGTCCCTGCACAGGCACCCCAACAATCCCACCCTGAGCATTTCAGCCTCTCCTGAGGAGCTGCTGTCAAGGGATATTTATGGATAAAGACCAGGATGTCTTTTCATTTCTCCTTTTCTTGTTTAGTTTTCTCCTCAAACTTATTATCTCACCTCAGCACTTGATGTGTCACACAGCTGAGTTTTCTTGCAGTTTTCTTGCTGACTCTACAAATGTGGCTCAGACCATTTCATTTTGGGCACTTGCCTTGTTTCAGCAAATTGTCCTTTCTGCCTTTTTTTTTTTGTTGTTGTTGTTGCTTGCAGCTCTGGAAATAGAGGATAAAAGCAGCAGTGTAGGAGAAGCCAATTCTGCCCTTTTTGTTACAGGATCTCTGTGTCTGATGAAGGCTCCTGTTGTCTCCTCTGTGTGTCTGTGCCAAGTGCAGGGTGCTCACACTCCAGGCTCTTAAAGAAGGACAAACAGGCAGGTCAACCTTCAGCTGGACTCCTTAAAGCCTGGCTTTATCTTCCTATTCAATGGCTTTACCCAGGGATGGAGAGGCTGGGAGAGTCCCTGAGAGGCAGATCTCAATTGTTCTGCTCTCAAGAGATCACTTTTGCTCTCTGCACTCTTTGTTTGACTCTGGGATTGCAGGGAGAATAAACCGTGGAGGATTTTCTGTGGATTTTCTGTGTTTATGATGTTTGGCTGCAGCTCCAGCTCACTCAAGACAACTTTGAGTAAAATCCTGCTTGTCAATCCTGTCTCTGCCACCAGGCACTGATCTGTTCTTCAGGAAGGCACAAGGAATTTGTTTATCCTGTGTCTGCACTGGGACAAAAGCCCAGGCAGGATGGGCAGAGCTGAACTTTTATTTGGAGGCTGAGCTCAGTGTGGCAGTTTGCTTGGGAGGGTTTTGCCCTCTTAAGATGTAAAAGAAACGATGCAAAGCTCCCAACACACCATAAGGAAAAACTTGAAACAGATTTTTTGAACTTGAGAACTTCAGAAAATCATGTTCCTTTTCTGACTCTTGGTGCTTTTAGCCTGGGAGTGTGGCTGGGAGGTGAGGAGCTCTTGCCTGGGAACAAACCCTCTGGTGCTTCCCCCGCTCCATCCTGCTAAAAAAGGAATCAAGTTTGGGGATTGATGACCTGATCTACCCGTGTAAAACACTTCAAGGCAAGGAAGTGCTGTGCTGTGAGATGTGATTTTCCTCCTCAGGTTGTCTGGGGAGCTCCTGGCTGCCTTCAGCAGGCACAGGGACGTGGTGCTGCTGCTCCATGGCTGGTGATGCAGCATTTTAATTACACACCCAGCAATTAAGTGCTGGCCCAGCTGGCAGGAAACAGGAGCTGAATGTGCAATATGCTCATGTGCAGAGTCAGAAATTATTAATAAAGACACTAGTGAGTTGATTTGTTCTTCTGTTTGGTTTGTTACTCTAACATGGAGAGGAACCTTAAAGCAAAACCCTTGTGGTCCCATCCTGGCTGAGGGCAGCTGCTTGTTAATTCTGTTCTTTCCTCATAATAATTGGTAAGAGACAGAGTTTGGTGCTTACCCTGTCACTTAGATGCTCAATTGCCTCCTCCTTAATTGGATTTTACCATCTTAACTCTGAGAAACTTTCACTTCTTCACTGCATGGTGCAGGTCTGGTGTTTGGCAAGAGGGTCAGTGCAGCCAAAAGAAATTTCTTTCTTGCCTCCTGTGAAATTCTCATCAGCTTTTTTTTTTTCCTGAGAGGAGTCATGAAGCCACTGTTCTTTCCCTTGCTTGAATTCATTAAGGAAAAAATTGACAAGCTGCCAGAATTAATGAACATTTAAATTCTCATCAGCGTAATGTGATAATGACTGGGAATGACTGAGGAATGTGCTGCAAGGAAAGGAGGGTGGAAATAGCACCTCTGCTTTTTGGGGCTGTGTTTAGTTCTCCCAAGGCCAAATGGCAACACGGGAAGGTCTGTTTTCCCACACTGATGCTGTGGGGAGGAGCTGAGATCCCTTGTGCAATGTCATCTTCTGCTCCTTGGTCCACAAAAAACAGAGAAAGGCACAGGGAGAGAAAACAGGGAAGACTTAGAAAATATCTGAATTTAGTCAGGGTTTTAGGGCTGAATAAAGGGGATGTCCCCTGGGTCAGGACCAAGATTTGGCTCCAAGGGCTGGAGGTGTGCAGTGGTAGAATTGACACCTCAGAGCCCAACTTCCAGTGTCTGCTGCAACATCTGAGGAATAAAAAGCTGAAATTTGAGGTGGAAATGCTGCTCCAATTTGCTCCCATGGTGCTGACAGTTCCCTTCCCAGGCTGCAGCTCCTTTTCCTGCATTGTGGTTACAAAACCCTGGGGTTCAGTCTTGGGCAATAACAGAACCTCCTGGGGAGACTCTGAGGTTTTATGGTGCAGGTGCTTCGGATTCAGTTCCAGCAGTTAAGGAAGATTAATTCTTATTCCTCAGCTAAGACAGGGAGCTAATGATAGGAGGCTTTTTACCCCTATCAGCAGGAGAAGTGTGTGCCTGGGTGGCGTTTAAAACTTGCCACTGCAGAGCTGCAGAACTTGAGATGGAGCTGGTGGGCTCCTGAGATCCATTACTGAACCTCAAATAAAGGGAGGGAACTGGAAGTTTTGGGGGAGTTACTTTCTTAACCCATTAAACCTGACCACAGGCACCCAGACAATGTGTCTTTAGGATGTTTGGGAGGAGAGGTGGGGGAATTTGCTGCCTGGAGGAGGCAGCTCCAGAGGAAAGCACTGCCAGAAAGAACAGTGAAGAGAGTGTTTTCCCCTACGGGATCCTAAAGACACTCAATAGAGATTTTACAGAAGGGATGAAAGAAAATCCCACAGGAATTCCCTGGGCTCTTGATGTTCCTCACATAAATTGGAACACAGTAAACGTTTTTTAGCTCCTTTTTTGGGTTCAAGACTTAACATGGGCTGAGTCTGGTGAGGGGCACCCCAGGGCAGGAGGGATGAGGGATCTCTGGAGCCCCAGTGCTGTCGTGACCAGTTCCTTGTGCTGGAGGATAAAAGAAATATACTGAGAACTTCCTTAACAATATTTCTCCACACTTCCATTTCTACCTAGATCATACATAACCTATTTTCCCTTTATCTTTTCCCACCTGGCTGTGTCTGTAAGTCTCTTTTTTCCTTTCTCACGCATCCCAATCCTTGAGATTTCCCAGTTTCTTTGCACCGTTTTTGCTCCACACTCATTTCTTCTGGTCTTCTTTAGTTCCTTTCTCAGGCTTTGCTTTCAAGTCCTCTTGCAAATTGTGAGATTTTCGCCTATTGTGGAAAAACTGCAGTTTGCCAACGTTTTATTGCCATCCTGGTGTGTCAACAGAAATGCACTTTGCTTTGAAATCATTGCAGATCATGCAGTGAGCTCCAGGACTGCACCAAGTTAGCAAATAGGTGATTGATTGCAATGTTTAATGTTGTTTTCACTGGTTTATAATGGGGCACAGGTATCCCCTTCATTTGGTGTCTGCTTAAAATTCACAGGGCTCAGAACTGGCAGCTTGAAATGTATAAAAATTGGATTCAGGGCTGTTTGTTTTTTTCCTGAAGTGCTCAGGAAACACAGGCTGAGAAAATGCTTGCTCAGAAGTGAATTATGGAACAAAACTGTTGCTAAAACTGTTGTTTTTCACTGTGACCTTGGCTAGGAGGGGTTTGGAAGGGCAGCACAAACCTCTCCAAGTGCTCTTGGTGCCACTGGCAGCTCTGAAAGGTTCATTCACTGGGGAGAGGAAAGGGACAGGCAGGATTTCATGGAGCTGGAGCTCAGCTGCTGATGGGATTGAGGAAATGGCTCAAAGCCTCAGAGCTGTGCTGCCCTTTGGTGAGACACAGCGTGGGCAGGTCACCCTCTGGAGCTCTGAGATGGCTCTGGAGCACTTAGAGGGAAGAGAAATAACCAACCATTACCAGGAGGAGTTGTTTGGGGTTTCAGGAGGATGTTGTTAGCTCCAAATGTAAATGGATTTCTGCTGCTGCCTCATGGGTTGGATGTGTCTGGGGGATTTGCTTGAAATCTGCCATCCAGTTATTGTGATGGAGTTGACTCTTCACTCCGGCAGGCAGAGGAGTGACCAGGTACCACCTTGTGCTGTCTGGGTGCAGAGCCAGGACATGATCAATGTTTGTGCTGGCGTTTGGGGGTATTTTTACCCCCTCTGGCAGGAGGGATTTGGGTGCTGGGCCCTGCTGGGGGCTGGCCAAGATCCCTGTCTCCAGCCTGGTGTCTGGCAGCCCTGGATGGAGCCTGTCTGGCACTGGGTTCACACCATTCCACCAGACAAGAGCAAGGATTTTTTTTTTTTT